>WNWK01001053.1:0-85711 GCA_009830355.1 Cherax destructor | reverse complement strand
GTTTGCAATCGTGGTACTCGGGTTACGAGCTTAATTGCTCCAGAAGGCTGTTTAGAGTGTCAATACCGAACGAATTTGTTCCCATAAGGAATAATGTAAATTAGATTAACCGTTTCAGACCTCAAAATACACTTTACAAGCATTACAAAAATACACTTACATAATTGTTCGAGTTGGGAGCTGTTCGTATGCTGAGGTACCACTGTATAAGTACAGTGGTCCCTCGGTTTTCATGCATCTCCAAACTCGAACATTTATGTAAGTGTATTTTCGTAAGTGCTGTTGCAAGTGTATTTTTGGAGGTCTGAAATAGACTAACCTACGTGACATTATTTCTTAAGGAAGTAAATTCGTTCGGTAATGGCACTTGAGCAGCATTCTGGAACAAATTTTCGGCGAAAAACGAGGGACGACTGTATTATGCATTAAGTGTATTTCTTCAATCTTATATACCTACTATATCTATATCTCACTTTGAAACTTTAAATAAAAACACTGATAATAATGAAAAATATCAAAATTCAAAGTCTAGCAAATACTTTCATATTTTTTTTTTTTTTTTTTTTTTTACAAAAATTTGACTATACTTTCATCAACTGGCATAAAATAATTCTTTTACAAAATTATTTTCCCAATTACATGTTAATCCTAAATGCTTTATTTCTATTTTTTCCAGAAAGAGCTCAGATTATGAAAAATATTTTTATACTTTTATGGAAGACAGTTATAAGTTAACTGTGGTTTTCTATAATATCTTTCAGCATGCACCATATTTTTGTAATGCCTGGAATATTCAAAGAACCTAATTAAGAAAAAACTATCATTTAAGTGATGTGTAAATAAACTCAAAAGCAAAACAACGAATTAATGAAGAAGGCAATCCTCAAACCTTAACGTCAGTTTCATTTTGTACAATACGCGTGAAGCAACCAGGAGCCATTGGTTTAATCAGACCTTTCTCCGTTAGTGTTGAAATATACAGTTCTACATCTTCTAATGATGCTGATGCTCGCCTGTAAAATAAATAATGTATAAATACACATATCACATGATGCTGCACAAGCTGAGTGTCTGAGTATCAGACACCATCCACTCATTTCCATTTCTGAATTGAGTTTCAACAAATAGGCTAAAATACTTTCATATTACAGCAAAATAAAAAATATTATCAAATAATTTATGGGAAAAAAATAATTTTTTTAAACACCAGCAATCTCCCTCTGTGGTAGGGTGACGCAAAAAAGAGAATACCACTTTCACCATCACTTCTTCAATCCTTACTGGCCCAGATGACCCTTCAAACTCCAACAATCTTGCCCCACAAAATAAATGCTGCTTACAAACTCCTTTAGGTCTTGTTAAAAAATATGCATAAGCTTATATGAGTAGTTTTCTTTTTTCCATGAATAATGGCACTAGTTGGGAAGCAAGTGAATTTACTGGATTCACTAGATGAAATACAGTAGAATTATTATTTAATTAAGTTTTCTTATGAATTTCAACATTAATACCACTTTGTGAAAAGATAAGTCGACCTCCAATATTCAGCTTTTCAAGCCCCAATTTTTAGTTTACTTTGAAAAAGTAATGAAATCAATTTTGAAAGACACACGGTTTCACTTACTTGGCCATGTCCTTAACAGTAATGGGGTTAGGGTATGAAGACTCGATCATCTCTAACACTTTTTCTTCACTTAGTTCAGCCTTTTGATCTTCCACTGAAATACAGAAGTTATAATCAGAAAAATAAATGATCTCTATTCTTTATAGAGGAAAAATCACACAAATTAATAACAGTTCTGCTATAAAGACAATGAATAAAATTATTAAGGCAATTGTTTTAATAAATATTTAATAAAACTGATATATAAAAGTTGCATAGAATACTGCTTAATAAAATTAATGTATGCACAGTACAGTACTGAATATTATCTACAAAACAAGGCATCCAAAAGTGAACAATGTAGTATTTTAAAGAAATATGAAAGATAACTACAGTGGACCCTCGGTTAACGAATACCCCGGAAATCGTGCAATTATGTAAGTATAATTTTGTAAGTTCTTGTGGAATTGTAGTTTTGGGGGTCTGAAATAGACTAACCTACATGACATTATTTCTTAAGGACGTAAATTCGTTCGGTAATGGCACTTGAGCAGGCTTCTGCAATGAATTTTTTTCGTTAACCGAGGGTCCACTGTATATATTATCATGGCATGACTGTACTACTCAGAAACCTGTATGGGTCATCCAGTGCAACATGACCAGTGAACATGTTAAGAGTTGGTTGTGACCATGTCCTTCTGCTATATTAAAGGTGCTACACTGTTTGTCTGTTGATCATAAGTTTTCTCCTCTTGAAAAATATACGTATATCAGCTTGGAAAAATAAACACATAAGCAGTATAATGTGACCCTTTATTGACAATGTTTTGCCCACACAGTGGGCTTTATCAAGTCACAAACAGATCTACCTGGGTGGAAGGTACGTGAGTATTTATAGGATGGAGTCAGGTGGAGAATACTGGGTAAGTTGTATTTGAACCTGCATGTGACGATCTTCCGAGTAGTGCGATAGAGGCTAGGACCTTGGGTAGCTTTAAAAAGAAATTGGACAAGTATATGAGTAGACCTTCTGCAGTGTTCCTCCATTCTTATGAGGGATAACGATGAAGTTTCTTGGCAAGGGGTTCTATAACATAGCTGAACCCCTTGCCAAGAAACTTCATCGTTATCCCACATAAGAACATAAGAATGGAGGAACACTGCAGAAGGCCTACTCATATACTTGTTCAATCTCTTTTTAAAGCTACCCAAGGTCCTTGCCTCTATCACCCTACTTGGAAGATCATCACATGCAGGTTCAGATCCAACCTACCCAGCATTCTCCACCTGACTCCATCCTATAAATACTCATGTACCTTCCACCCAGGTAGATCTGTTTGTGACTTGATAAAGCCCACTGTGTGGGCGAAAAGTTGTCAATAAAGGATCACATTATACTGCTTATGTGTTTATTTTTCCATTGTGTCGGTATTTTCTACAATTTACTTCCATATATCAGCTTGACTGAGGATAACTATGGAAAATACTGAACATGATAAACAGACATTAATGCACACAGCAAACCTTTACTGATGGAGCTCAATGTAGAGCAAAACATTGTTTGTTTCTCCTAAGGGCTGTTTTCTAGTTAACTTTATATTAAAATTAATATAGAGAATTCAATTGAACTGCAAGATAAATGTGTGAGATAGTAGTATAATACTTAGAAGGTAATGTATATGTGCATAAACAAAACTTTATACAATACTACAAATAATAAGAGGAAACAATTAATACAATAAAATTTAATGAAAAGATTAAGGCAGGTAGAATGAAGATAGAGAATATGGCCATGTTGCAATGTTCCAATACGTACTTTATAGGTACTAAACTTCGCTATTATTACAGTAGGAGTAAATTTAAAAAACAAATCATGTACAGTACATACTGAGCATAAATATAATGCAGTTTCTTTTGATATTGTATGAAAAGTTAGCATTCTTAACATTTATTATTTTATGACAAAAAACCTTCACTAAAACATGTAATATACATGTATCTTCAGTTATTTACATTTTAATTTTTTGTTCCAGTAACAAGATGAACAACATACACAATTCATTAAACACAAATTAATAAAATCTAATGTACACTTTAAATACAAATGTTAATAAAATATAAGATTAGAACCTATAGGTAATCATCGCGTAACAATGGTTTGATGCAAGACATTTTATAGTAGAGTACATTAAAAATCTGAAACAATAAGGACCCATTCGCTATACAACACCCTTGGATTATTGGTAGACATGTGACAATTGATGCAGCAACTTGCCTCACCAGTAGAGAAAGACACTATATAACAGGAAAATATTACCACTATAATGTTTCATCCAGGGCTGGACTTCATGAAAACTTGATCAAGTCCATTCCTGCAATATAGTGTCTTGGAACACACACACTACCTCTCTCACAATGTGGTGTTGCAACTTGGCATAAACTAGCTTCCTAGCAAATATTTGCAATTTTTAATCTCCAAGGAATACAAAGTGACTCAAGCCAATACATTTTCTGCCCTACTTCAACTTTTTATGTTACATTTTAACAAAGCCAAGAGAAGTTTTGAAAAGGCATTAAACAAAAAGGACATCAGTGCTATCTTGTGGCATACTGATACTGGTGAGAAACAAACTGCCAGAAAAGCTCTTCATCCATCTCATTTAATTTACATATTTGCTCAGTGAGTTATAGAAGACCACTGTATATGATTTACAAGAAACTATGCACAAGCTTCACAATGAAATGTTCCTGGCTTATTGGAAATTCAGGAGAAAGCCAGGAGTTTTCGAATTTAAAGGTTGATCCACAAGCACCATTCCAAAAGTATCTACATACTGTACTAAATGTATTTCTGTTCATGTTCATCTGATTGAATTAACATTGAAATTCATAAAAGAATATTAATGGTTCCAATAAATATAGTTTTGATTTTGAGTAGTGAGCAAAGAAACAAAAATTCATGCAGCCGTATTTCCTTAAATACATGTTGTAACAGCATTACCACATACTCCACAAGAGACTTTCAGCTTAAAATTTATGGGTGTCCTATGAATCAACTGAGCATATCACATTAAAAGTCTGGTTTTGATTTTGGATTCTAAGCAATGTGCCAAAAGTTCAGGTAGATGACTTTTTATGTACAGTATTTCTCTAGTGGCATTAATATTTAGATAAATTACAAAATCTTTATTAATATAAAATGATGATTGATATGGTTCAAAGGTTATGAGAAAGACTATTATCCAGTACATTTCACATCATCTTCATGCCAAAAAACTGACAACTGTTAGAGAGTGTTCCACTTATATTTTTTCTCATTTGTCTTTTTACCAAACTACACCATTCTTTGTACAAACAGTGTTGGTGCATGCATAGTGCTCTAAGATTTACAATATTAATCAAACTGTACATGCTGCTTATCCAACCATGAAAATGAGCTATGGATAAGTTGAAGAAATTACCAAGCAGTGTTTCTGGAGAAAATAAGTATGTAGATAGCCTGAAGAATGGGCGGGTTGAACTGATGGAGTGAGAATGGTTAGGTGAAGAGGACTTGCAGTAAGGCAGCTGACCTACTGCTGTGTTTTTTTCTTATGCTTATGTGAATGCAACAACAAATAGCTACATAATGGGGGTCTATGGGACAGTGTCTTCCAACAGAGAACATTTTGATATACTATACAACTTTTGTGGAAGGCATCTGTGTCATTAAGCGATGATTACCTACTGCTAAAAGATCTACAAAAGTAATTCCAAACTAGTTTAAAACAAATAATTTAATGAAAATAAAATTTACTCATCTCAAAACTGATACAAGAAAAACTCCAGTGAAATACATAATGAGGGTTATTGTTATTACTGTATTTTCAGTTATCCAAGATGCAGGCAATTAGTTCTGGTATCGAAGGCTGAGGAAAATCATTCACTTCCATAATTATATTAAGTGGTAGAAAATAACAAATACAAAAATAAAGTGCCGAATCTACATAATCCTTGATTAGAGTTACTGCAAAATTGTTAGTAGAATCAAATTCTACTAGTAAAGGGCACCTGCATCAGGTTCACTGCATCCCACCGTGTACAGAACCACACCTGGCCTCGCTGAAGACAAGCCCCAAAACATATCAACATAGTTTTCTTTCATGTACAATACTGTATTTTGTATCTTTCTTTAATATTACTGTAGCCCAGAACAGAAGCCAATACATACAATATTTGTGTGTAATTGTGGAATTTGTAATAACTAAATAGGAAATGACAAAGTTGTGTGTTTATATGATGTGTTTATACATAGGTATACATATTAAAAGCCCAAAAGAAATACAGCTATGTAGTGATTAATTTCATAATGGTAAAAATAAATTCATATAAATTTAGTTCACTAATGAATATTTTACGCTTAATACATATCCATTCAGAACCTTTTAAAGTAAAACAAACTGCATGAAGGACTGATTGCACCTATGACAAAGATGATGCAACAAGAGTGATGAACAAGTAGGGATTACTCACTGGGCCTTGTTGGTGGTTTGTCTGACTCCTCAAGCTGCCTCAATTCTACCTCAGTCTTGCTCAGCATTTTGTATTTATGCTGCATCATTTTCATTATCTTCTTGATGAAACCAACATAATCTGAAGTATTGAATAAATTATGTCTAACATTGGTATTCAGAAAATAATGTACACTTTGCTAGATAACACTGAATATTGGCTTTATTCTCCCAAGAGTTATAAATAAATTTCTTCAAATTATCTGAATTTTACATGAAGTAATTATTTTGGAATTACCATTACATGGAGGATCATGCATACAATTTTTTTTTTTCAACTAATTCAGCTGTTCTTAATATTTTGGCCATAAACTTAACTACCATTACAGATACTGTACAACATTTAACTACTGCACATATGGTACCAAATATGTACGTACTGTATGAATAGACAAGGAAATTCAAGCCAATGTATTTAAATACATTCGAGGTAAAAAAATTAAACAGTTGATCTGCTTACCTCTTGGAAATTCAAGTGGAGCTACTAACTCCTTGAAGAACTCCTGAGCACTCCTTAGCCTTTCCTTTTCTGGTACACAGCTTTGAAACCAAAATCTTAACTGTCTGCTCTCTTGTGTGTGCTTCTGTGTTTGAGCATTTATTAAAAATACTTTAAACTCCAATTGCAAGTGGGCAGGTGTGTCCTCCAGGTCTTCTAAGAAAATACAATATGCATTAGGATTTTATTGTAACCACCAAAGTATTTAATGAGTATTGTGACTTTTCAGTGTACTACCTATGGGTAATCAGGCTGAGTTTAATATACATAATGTGCTATTAATGTAACAGACTCGTTTATAAGTTCACCAAAAGCAGACTGCTTTGCTATGCACACGAAATGTATAATACATTTTTTTTATTTAACAAAAAGAAATGAGGTATGGCTGTCTCCACCTGCAATGGCTTCCTCTCAAGTTGAACTAGTGACCAACAATATGTATACAAATTCAGTTTCCCTCACTTTTTTTTGTATCAGAGCACATAGGTACAGTACTTCAAAGCACAGTAGTAATACATTCATCTCAACTGAAAGTATTCAAAGATGAACCCTAGGTGGGGCAGAATGTACAAAGTCTTCTAATACCTGCCGTTCCTAGCAGTAAGTACAGTGGAAGCTCGGTTTTTGTCATTATTTCGTTCCAGAAAGTCTGACGAAAACCAAATTCAATGAAAACTGAAGCAATATTTCCCATAAGAAATAATGTAAATCCAATTAATCCGTTCCAGACACCCAAAAGTATTAACAAAAAATACAGTTTATAGAGAATAACTAGTTTTACATACAGAAAACAATGAGAAATAAATATAAAGGACTAATGAAATAGATAAATGAACATTTAACATCACTTTTACCTTTATTGAAGACTGTTGTTGGCATATGGAAGATGCGAGGGGAGAGAAAGGAGAGGTTATTGGTTGGAAGGGGAATCCTCCTCCATAAGGACTTCAGGTATCAAGTCCCTATTCAGGATTACTTCCCTTCTTTGTCTTTTACTGGCACTGGACCCCTGTTGCACAAAAAATCTGTCCAGAAAGGTCTGTTTCTGGCATTGTTATTGTGATATTTCTCCACAAAACTTTGCAACTCACTCCACTTTGCACACATGTCCTTAATCACTGAAGAAGGCACATTCTACCCTCTCTCTTCCTCCCCCTCTGAAGCAATTTCCTCAGCTGCAGTCTGTTGCTGTTCCAGTTGAAGGTTTTGCAGCTCTTCAGTGGTTAGCTTTTCCCTGTGGTCATCCACCAACTCTTCCACATCCTGGCCACTCACATCCAACCCCAAGGACTTCCCCAAAGACACAATAGATTCCACAATAGGCCTTCTTTATCAAAGGGCTGGCACTCGGAACTTTCTTTGGCCCCATGGTGGCTTATTAAACAAGCACAAAACAATGGATTATTACAAAATGTTTCAGATGAACGAGCAGGGTAATGCTCACTTGACGAGAAACAAAGCCAGACTGACTCAGACCGCATGGGATGCTTTGTGTGGGCGCGGGCAGGCGGACACGTTCGGTACAGCGGACCACTGTCAACTAAATGAAAACTGAGGTGATGAATGAAAACTGGGACAAAATTTTGACGAAAAAAAGTTGTCGAAAACTGAATTCGACGAAAACCAGTGCTATCATAGGCTACATTTCTGAGAAAGGGCTTAAAAAATGGAAATAAGTAATACAGTGGACCCTCGGTTAACGAAATTAATCCGTTCCAGGAGCTATTACTTAATCTGAATCTTTCGTTATCTGAAACCTTATTTCCCATAAGAAATAATGTAAATACAATTAATTCGTTCCACAAAAAAATAATCACTCAAAATAAAAAAAAATAATATTTACTTAACCTTTATTGAAGAGACTTGCAGGCATCTGGAAGATATGTATATGATGATTGGAGCAGGTGTTAGTGGTTGGAAGGGGAATCCCCCTCCAAAAGGACTTCAGGTGACAAGTCCTCTCTGGGGTTACTTCCCTTCTTGGTCTTTTAATGCCACTAGGACCAGCTTGAGAGTCACTAGACCCCTGCCTGGTGAAGTAGCTGTCCACAGTCCTCTGTTTCTGGCGACTCTTCAACACTTTTCTGAAGTACAACATGGCTCTGTCACTGAAGTGGTTGCACAGAAGGCTCATTTCAGCTTGCTCAGGGTGGTATCTTTCAACAAATGTCTGCAACTCATTCCACTTTGTACACATCTCCTTAAGCACTGAAGAAGGCACCTCCTTATCTCTCTCTCTCTCTTCCTGTGAAGCAATAACCTCAGCTGTGGTCTGTTGCTGTTCCAGATGAAGCTCTTGCAGCTCTTCAGTTGTTAGCTCTACCCTGTGCTCCTCCACCAACTCTTCCACATCCTCACCACTCACCTCCAACCCCAGGCTGTTCCCCAATTCCACAATATCTTCCACAACATGTTCCACAACAGGCCTGTGCCTGTTGTGGGTCAGCCTCAAATCCTTCAAAATTCCTCTCTTGGACACAATCCGGCCACAGTGGTCTCCAAGCAGAGTTCAGAGTCCTGGAAGTCACTTCCTCCCAAGCCTTACCTATAAGGCCTATGCAATGCACGATATTGAGGTGTTCTTTCCAGAACTCTCTTAGGGTCAATTCAGAGTCATTGGTCATATTAAAGCACCTCTGAAACAGTGCTTTGGTGTACAGTTTCTTGAAGTTGGAAATGACCTGCTGGTCCATGGGCTGGAGGAGAGGAGTGGTGTTAGGAGGCAAGAACTTCACTTTGATGAAATTTATGTTGTCAGGCAACAACTCTTGCAAGTTGTGAGGATGAGCAGGAGCATTGTCCAGTAGCAGGAGGCACTTGAGTGGCAATTTATTTTCCAGGAGGTATTTCTTCACACTAGGGCCAAACACTCCAGTCATCCATTCCTTGAAAATCTCCGTAGTGACCCATGCCTTGGTGTTAGCTTTCCAATGCACACACAATTTATTCTTGTCAACACCGTGATTCCTGAAGGGTCTGGGATTTTCATAGTGATGCACAAGTAAAGGCTTCACTTTAAAATCACCACTGGCATTGGCACACATCATAAGAGTTAGCCTGTCTTTCATAGGCTTGTGTCCTGGCTGTGCCTTTTCCTCCTGAGTAATGTAGGTCCTGTTGGGCATTTTCTTCCAAAACAGGCCTGTTTCATCACAATTAAACACTTGTTGGGGGAGGAATTGTTCAGCCTCTACGAACCCCTTGAATTCCAGCACAAATTTTTCAGCTGCACGTTTGTCTGAGCTGGCTGCCTCACCATGCCTCACAACATTGTGTATGCCACTACGTTTCTTAAACTTCTCAAACCAGCCTTTGCTGGCTTTAAAATCACTCTCCTCACCACTGGTTGCAGGCATTGTCTTCACAAGATCTGCGTGCAACTTCCTTGCCTTTTCACAAATTATCGCCATAGAAATACTATCACCCGCTCTCTGTTTTTCATGGATCCACACCAACAACAACTTCTCAACCTCATCCACTGTTTTCGATCTTTGTTTCGTTAACAAATTAACCCCTTTTGCAACATTAGCTTTCTTGATCTCATTTCTCTGTGCCAGGATAGTGCCGATAGTAGATGGAGTTTTCTTGTACATCCTGGCAAGATCACTCAGACGTACACCACTCTCATATTTTTCTATGATTTCCTTCTTCAGTTCGATGGTGTTCCTCACTCTCTTTACCCCAGGGGTGCCACTAGGAAGCTTCTTTGGACTCATGGTGACTTATTTCACAGTGGCAATAACTAAAACCACCAAAAAATACACCAAATATATTGTGAATCTTTGAAAGAGCGCGCTGGGTAATGTTCTCTCAATGGTAAACAACGCTTCACTGGCGTCCTGCGCTTGCGCGGAGCAGGCGGACGCGTCTTAATACCTTTCGGTAACCGAGGACTTTTTCGCTAACCGATTACGAAAAAAGCTTACGTTTTCCGAAACTTTCGTTAACAGGACCTTTCGTTAACCGAGGGTCCACTGTACAGGAAACAGGAATAAATAAGTACAATATGGGAATAGGGTGGTAAAAATTTGAGGCCCCACATATGGAGATGCTAAGCCACAGCTTAGGACCCTTACCAATCATCACTCACCAGTTCTGGTATCTTTATTGATGATGATGCCAGAGTGTTGGCCCCCACCAACATGGACATTGCCCTCTTGAATTGCCATCTTTCGTCGTTCCACCATAATCGTTGTAGATGTTGCAGTTTTTCCCTTCGGCGTCATCACAATCCTCTCTGGAAATATTGTTAAATTAAATACAAAAGAGCAGTCAGCTAATCAAGGGGGCATCATCACCCCACAACTGTAACAAGATATATGTGACTTCATGGTATGCTTTTATACTGTGTCAAAGTTAAATGCACTGTACATACGTATACGTAGTAAAAAACTGATTTTAGTACTTTAGTGCTGCACAAATGAAAATATACATTTTTTCTCACATCATGCATGATATGCATGCTGATTTTAATGCTGTCTCAGTTCACTGAGGCAATTTACTGCTTGGCATATAGCTCCAGTTTTTAATTTTCTCATATACAGTGGACCCCCGAGTTTCGTAAAAACTTCACTCCTGAAGTCTGCTCAAGTGCCATTACCGAACGAATTTACTCCCTTAAGGAAAAATTTCACGTAGGTTAGTCTATTTCAGACCCCCAAAAATACACTTCCACAAGAACTTACAAAATTATACTTACATAATTGCACGATTTCCGGGGTATTCGTTAACCGAGGGTCCACTGTACAGTGGTACCTCGGTTTATGTAATTAATTCGTTCCAGAATGCTGTTCAAGTGCCGTTACCAAACAAATTTGTTCCCATAAGGAATAATGTAAATTAGATTAATTCTTTTAGACCCCCAAAAATACACTTACAAAAGCACTTACAAAAATACACTTACATAATTGTTCGAGTTTGGAGCAGTACGTAAACCGGGGGTTCACTGTAGTTCAATGTAAGTTTTTTGGAACTGTGTAAAGTTTGTTAAATTTAATACAAGCCTTGTGTTATTAGGTTCAATTAAGTTTGTTCTGTTTGTCAAGAGACCAAAAAGTGTTTGCTTGTGCAACTGACCAGAGTTTTGTTACACCTGTTTGAAGGTGGGTTGGTAGGTAGGTAACTGGGTGGGAGAAGAAAAAATCCTGACATAACCTGCACTTAAGTAGCACCATGGTGAAGGCCTCTCTGTGTAGAGGCCTAGATGAGGTGTCTGGAAGCATGGGTGAGAGAGCCAGCGAGCTTACACCCAGCTGGTGAGAGCAATATTAGCTGTAACCCCACTGTTACCAATGATATGATGAAGGATGTGTGGCTGGTGCACACTACATCTACCAGAGTAAAAGACACTTGTTCTTCACAATAAACTAGTACATATACAAACTAGAAGACTAAGCAGGGATAAAAGGTAATGCATTTCAATGAATTGAGGAATATCCAAGTGGAAGGAAGAGAGATGTGTAACGATTGTTCTGTACATGTATATGTAAAAGAGTTGTCTAAGGAAATAAAAGTTTTGCGTATCAATGTTTTCAGACAATGTAAAGCCAATGATGAGAAATACCAGCAAAGACGGGGAAAGACTACAAGAGAACCTGGAAAGACTGAATGAAAGTCCGAAAGGTGGTTGAAATCAACCTCGGCAAGTACGTATCAGGTTATGAAAATCAAAAAAGCTGAAAACCAGTATACTACTGAATATGTACAGGGCAACTGAGGCTAAAAATCTTAAGACACACACAAAAAAAAAGTTCTAGGGGTAAACCTAGCACCAAGCATCTCACTGGAGGAACACTGGACAAAGTCGAAAATGCACACCTGGCAGTTATAAACAAAATCTTTCATGATCCTACATATAGAAAATTTAGCACTAAAAATGAAGCACATCAAAGAAAGCATGTGCAGAAACTAGGTAAAATGAGATTCACTACAAAACTAGTCCTGGAAGCAAGAGGAAGGACCTACGAAGAACAACTAAATAATTAAACCTTGCAACAACAGAAGACAAAAGAACAGGAAAGACATAATTACAGCAATAATCTGAGGTTTATAGGTTAGACAGACTATACTGATAGATAGATGGGGGGGGGGAAGGGTCACACATTTGAGAGTTAACAGACAAAAATGAGTCCTAAGGATGTCAGAAATAACTCCTTCAGTCTGGGGTTGACATACCTATAATATACCTGTGACCAATTTCGAGGGCTATTCTGATCTTAAGACATGACCTGAGGCCAGACTTCTATCGACTAGTTGGTTAACCAGGCTGTTGCTTCAAGCACCCTGCAAGCTCACATTGCTAACACAACTTGGCTGATCAGTTTTTTTTTAGGTTGATAGTGATTAGGAAGTGGATAAAGAAGATTGGTATAAGAAAGTGAAAGAACATTCCTTACATAGTTTTAGGAGTAATACATATAAGGACCACCGATTAAGTAGTTGTACACTGACAGGTGTAATCGATGTTGCATTGTTGGTAGAACTAATGACAATATGTTAAATAAAAAGACGTGTTCATCTAATGTGACATGTTATTGAAGAAACGTTGCCACAATAAGAGGTCACATTAGTTGAACATGTGTCATCTTCCCTAAAAGTTGCAATCAGAATGACAAAAATTAACTGAAACCAAATCTGAATTTACTAGGTACATGACATAATGGCTACATTATGTCATGTACCTAGTGAACGCTGTAATTATGAAGCTCTTGGTAAATGCACCTTTACCCAAAATTGGCCATGCTTAATTACCCCCCGGTAATGCAAGCTATTAACCTCTCCAGCTTTTATCGCATTAGTTGCTGGGTTTACGCCTAATCCCTCTTAGTAAAATTACCTTCTGATTAATATATTTAGTGTCGAGTGCATGTGTGTGGTAGACAAACAAACCTTGCTCCATATACAGTATATTATCCCCACACCATACCAATACCTCCCACAACATTACCAACACAATTACTTGCACAGTATTATCACATCATCTTCCGCAATATTTCCACTACAACATTATCTTACAACATTACCACACTACCTCACCTTCCCTTGCCCCCAGACACTGCACTATATATCTTCCCCAGTAATGTACAGGTTCCATACTTCCTGCACGCAATATGTATGTATGTAACAAGCACAGACTAATTCCTCTCACTGCAATTAAGGTAATGCACCCTGAGTGAAGGTTAAAGAAACTGAGCTTGACGACCTTGGCAGAGAGGACGGCATGCTTTCCATATGCAAAATCCTAAGAGGAATTGATAGGGCAGATAGACTGTTTAAATGAAGAGGGACGAATTCAAGAGGTCACTGATGGAAGCTGAAAAGAGATGATGAGCCAAAGGGATGCAAGGAACTATTTCTATAGTCTCAGGGTGCCTGACCTAGCTAATGACTTGTATGACGCAGTGGTAGACTCGATGATGCACACCTTCAAAAGAAGAGACCAGAAATGAGTGATGCCCATGGCCGGGCTCAGAGAGTAGATACTCTCGAAACTCTTCAAAGGTATAAAGGTAAGTAGTCTTGGTAATTCTCTATGCAAGCTGGGGTCAGGTGCAGTCACGATGACAGCAAACAACGCACACGCGCTCACACGAGTTCGCCATCCATCCATCCATCCATCTATCTATCTATCTATCTATCTATCTATCTTCATCTTCTATCTTCTATCTATCTTCTCTATCTTCTATCTATCTTCTCTCTCTCTATCTCTCATCTCATCTCTATCTCTTCTACTCTATCTCTCTCTATCTCTCATCTCTCTCTATCTCTCTCTATCTCTCTATCTCTCTATCTCTCTATCTCTCTCATCTCTCTCTATCTCTCTATCTCTCTCTATCTCTCTCTATCTCTCTCTATCTCTCTCTATCTCTCTCTATCTCTCTCTCTCTCTCATCTCTCTCTCTCTCTCTCTATCTCTCTCTATCTCTCTATCTCTCTCTATCTCTCTCTATCTCTCCTATCTCTCTCTATCTCTCTCTACATCTCTCTATCTCTCTCTATCTTCTCTATCTCTCTCTCTCTATCTCTATCTCTATCTCTATCTCTATCTCTATCTCTATCTCTATCTCTATCTCTATCTCTATCTCTATCTCTATCTCTATCTCTATCTCTATCTCTATCTCTCTCTCTCTCTCTCTCTCTCTCTCTCTCTCTCTCTTACACTCTTAATCCCACTAATATCATTTGCATGGGTTGTGACCATATGAACTGAATTTATGATGGGTTTGTGGCGTGAGGTTTATAATACTGCGTTTGTGTAATATTAAATATATGTGTCGTGCCGAATAGGTAAAACTTGCGATTTTGGCTAAAATAGCAACGCTCTTCTTGCCGAATAAGGCAAGCGAAAATTTGTGTATGCAATAATTTCGCAAAAAATCATTCTGAACCTAACGAAAAAAAATATAGTTAATTGTGTTTGTTTATTAAATTATTGTAAACTTATCTAAAATATATTTAGTTGGATTAGGCTAAATTAAATTGCGCTTGTTATAATAAGGTTAGGTGATTTTTCTAAGATTCTTTTGGTACAAAATTATTAATTTTTACATCAACATAAATGAAAAAATATATATATTTAAACGTATAAGAGAAATTTTTAGAAAGGACTTAATTTTAAATGAGTTCTTGCTAATTAACCAGTTTTACCTATACGACACGACATATGTATATATTTAGTGTAGATGTTAACCAGTATGCCACTATGTAGATATTAACCAGTGTTGCTACCCGTGTGAATATTAACCAGTGTTACCAGTGTGGATATTAACCAGTGTTGTGACCAGTGTGAATATTAACCAGTGTTGTGACCAGTGTGAATATTAACCAGTGTTGTGACCAGTGTGAATATTAACCAGTGTTGTGACCAGTGTGAATATTAACCAGTGTTGCCACCAGTGTGAATATTAACCAGTGTTGCCACCAGTGTGAATATTAACCAGTGTTGTGACCAGTGTGAATATTAACCAGTGTTGTGACCAGTGTGAATATTAACCAGTGTTGTGACCAGTGTGAATATTAACCAGTGTTGTGACCAGTGTGAATATTAACCAGTGTTGTGACCAGTGTGAATATTAACCAGTGTTGCCACCAGTGTGAATATTAACCAGTGTTGCCACCAGTGTGAATATTAACCAGTGTTGTCACCAGTGTGAATATTAACCAGTGTTGCCACCAGTGTGAATATTAACCAGTGTTGTCACCAGTGTGAATATTAACCAGTGTTGCCACCAGTGTGAATATTAACCAGTGTTGCCACCAGTGTGAATATTAACCAGTGTTGCGACCAGTGGATATTAATATTCACACTGGTGGCAACGCTGGTTAATATCCACTGGTGGCAACACTGGTCAATATCCACATTAGTAACGCTGATTAATACTCACACTGGTAACACTGGTTAATATTCACACTAGTGGCAACGCTGGTAACTAGTGTTGCCACCTGTGTAAATATTAACCAGTGACGAATCGCTACTTGTAAACTCCAAGGCGTATTTTACAAAGCCTACAGCGTAGTAATACAGTACTTTTGAAATTAAATAATAAAATCTCTATGTAAAAGCCTACTGACCGCTGAATCAGCTAGTTACCAGCCAACTGAATTAGCCCGACGGCCAGCCATCTGAATCAGCCTGACAGCCAGCCATCTGAATCAGCCCGACAGCCAGCCATCTGAATCAGCCCGACAGCCAGCCATCTGAATCAGCCAGACAGCCAGCCATCTGAATCAGCCAGACAGCCAGCCATCTGAATCAGCCAGACAGCCAGCCATCTGAATCAGCCAGACAGCCATCCATCTGAATCAGCCAGACAGCCATCCATCTGAATCAGCCAGACAGCCATCCATCTGAATCAGCCAGACAGCCATCCATCTGAATCAGCCAGACAGCCATCCATCTGAATCAGCCAGACAGCCAGCCAAACAGCCAGATGTCGCAGTTGAGTCGCAATGCAGGAAAGGACTACTGGCAGCATCAATGATCTCCTCTCGTCACACCAGTATCAGTCTCCCTACTCATGTTCTGGTGTTTTCTCCTCGCTAGGCGTCGTCCCCTCTCCCTCATTCCTCATGCCCTTCCCTAGCAAAGAATAAAGTTCCAACAATATTCTTAATTGATATGAAGGACTTGCCGGGATTATTTAAAGATTGGTCACCACAGCGGAAGACACATTCAGAAGTTTTTTCATGTATTCTCTTAGGACCTGGAAGAGCTTGATCTCCAAGCTTTTGATCTTAAGAGAAACGTTGTCTTAATAAAGCGGTCTTGCCTGAGGCTCGCTGACATCACAGTTCAGATTACCCTCAGTCACTTCTTAGGATGTTGCAGTTCGGAGGGCCATCTGAACTGGGAAGAGCGACTGAATGAATGACATATCTTTGAAGAGTTTCGAGAGTTTCACTACTCTCGTAGCACGGCCATGGGCCAGGCTCGTCTGGTGCTTACCTGGTCAACCAGGCTGTTACTGTTGGAGGCCCGCTGCCCCACATATCCATCACAGCCTGTTTGATCTGGCACCTGGTGAAGATACTTGACAGTAATTTTTTTTTTGGGGGGATCACTATGAGGGGAGGTGTGTTTAATATATATATATATATATATATATATATATATATATATATATATATATATATATAATTTATTACACACAAGCATGCATGTAAACAAGGGGGGGGGGGGCAAGGACACCACCCTTACCTTAGCTTCCTGCCATTACTCGTCAGGTCGCCCATTATTCGCGTCACCCACACCCACCCACTCCTGCACGCTTTTTCTTAACGCAAAATTATTCTCGTGCAATTTTTCACAATAATGAAGTCTTCACCCCCTGTATGACGCATGGTCTGGGCTGGCTGGCAAGAACAGGAAGTCTGCCATCAAACAAGATACACATTGTCTTTGAAAACAAACGAGGCATGAAACCCTAGAAATACTGATGTAGGATGGAGTCGAAAACACCGACGCTAAATTTCAGATGTTTCTAAAGCACCCATCAACGATCCAAATTACTGTAAAGCTTATTTTAGTTGAGGGGACATCTCACATCGTGAAAAGGTAAATCTCACATGGACGGGAAATAAAACACGGTATATTTCGACCTGAAGAGAATCAATGAGGAAGACAAAGATCTTTTCATTCTGTTTTATAATTTTTCATCTATCTTTTACAGTGATTAGTGTGTATAACACATCAAAACATCAGCTGGATGTGACAGCTATGTGGGCCTGCAGGCCGCTAGCATGAAAGAACCTGGATGACCAGGAAGTTGACAGGGAAACCTGACCTCAAGTGGGGTTGCATGATAGTAGAGCCCTCGAAACCTGTCACAACTCACAGTTACGTGTAATATTGTGATTCATGTTAGACATAACCCTCCCTCCCTCGAGGAACAGCACCAGAAACATGGGTAGATGAATATGTGACCTGAGCTATGCAAATTGAATTAGTACGGGAGGCGGTTGACCCGTGAAGAGCAAGCTGGAAACATTGGCTGACCTGCTTCACAAACCAACGCACTCAACATATTTCTTGGAACGGTATCATTTGTATTTGACTGTGGCCAAATTTGGCATAAGCAGCAGCGGCTGCATTGTCAGGTACGATTAAGACATGTGCAACAACAGTTGGGCATCTTTATTGTTGAAACGTTTCGCCTACACAGTAGACTTCTTCAATCCAATACAGAGGCAGCAGGTGTAGTAGTGTGAAGATGATGTAATCAGTCCATCAATCTTGGAGAAATAGTATTTAAGGTGGTCAGTCCCTCAGCTCAGATGATTACATCCTCTTGATTTCACTACTACGTCTGCTGACTCTGAGTGAAGAAGCCTACCGTGTAGGCGAAACGTTTCAACAATAAAGATAACCAATTGTGGCACATGCGTCTTAATCATTATCAACTTGTCGGTATTTTATACAGACAAAAACTTGAAAAAAATATCACCCAGTTTCCATTTACAATTTACGAGTAAGTTATAATGTGTTGCAGTCACGGTATTGTGACTTCTACACAGTTTTTTATTCAGACACTAGAAGCACTTCACCACCACTGGAGTCGACCTTCACGCTCTTAAGAACAAAACTTTTCCAAACTTTACCTTCACCATAAATGTTAGGATTTCTTTCTTTTTAACAGGGGAGTTTCACTGTGTTGTAAAAACCTTAGTAAATATGAAAGATGGAAGCACAAATCCAGGATGCTAGGACGATTTGGATACAGGGTGGGGGTCAGGGCCTAGGAGTGGCCATGATGCCTCTTTCCGGACCCTTCTATTTAATTACCCCTTCATTTCCACGGATAAAACTTGATTACCACTCACCCACCTCATTTCCCAGGAGGGGAATGACCTTTAGTTTAGCGCCTTCTGATGAATATAATAAAAATAATTGAACTCAGTCATAGCCTATGGTATTTAAAATGTATGCAACTGACTGTTCAACCATTTCTGATATGCTAGTGCTGCTGGGGACAACAATTAAAAAAAAATAGCTTTCTATCCTGCTGAAAAACACCTGATGCTAGAAATAAGAATTAAAAGGTTTGGTATGTTCCTACCTCGTTCCTGCCTGTCTCGCTAAAGACAGGCAAACCTCAAGTGATGACAACTTTAATGGCTCATCCAAGAATAAATAAAAACTAAATAATATACAAAATGAATAGTGTATAAATAAATACATGCGCGCGCACGCGTTGACAAGGTACCTAATTAATAAAAATAAGACGGCAATTTTTTTGAGCAGATATTGTAAATTTGCTTATAATAAAAAGCTACATGAACAAACTGCTGTAAGTGCACGTAGGTGTTCTTTGTCATAACCTATTTTCTAGGCCTTTTGTGTATCACTGTGTCTGAAGTACCGTCCACAGGACTGATATGACAATGAATTAGCTACTTCGGCATCGCTGCTGGAAGCTGCTGGTCTCAAATTTGGGCAGCGAGTTCACATAAACTGTCTTTCCTGTATTTCGGCACGCACGAAATATTGAGGAAATTGTTAGATTATAAGTTTAAGTTTGGTTAGGCTAGGTTAAGTTAAATTAAAACAAAGTTAAGTCACTGTATATTAATCTATATTACCGTATGATTATCAGACAATAACGAAATTAAAAACAGAAAAGTGGTTTACATGTGGTAGCAGGGGAAGGCGCGAGGCGTACATAGACATCAGTATGCCTCTTCACACACGATAAAAGTATGTGGAGGATAGTTTGCACGGTCAGGAAGGGAGGCAGGGGAGCAATAAGACAGGTGAGGCACCAGTGACTTGACTGTATATATGAAGCAAAGCAAAAATATAAAGGTGCAAGCACCAGTGACTTCACTGTATGAGGCAAGAGGGAATACATAGAGGTAAGCAACAGTGATTTCACTGTATAAAGGAAGAGGGAATATACAGAGGCAAGCACCGGTGACTTCACTGTATGAGGCAAGAGGGAATACATAGAGGTAAGCAACAGTGATTTCACTGTATAAAGGAAGAGGGAATATACAGAGGCAAGCACCGGTGACTTCACTATATAAATGAAGCAAAAAGGAATACACAGGCGAGCAACAGTGATTTGAATATACATATGAAGCAAACAAAGCAAGAAAGAATATACAGAGGACAACACCAGTGCCTTCACTGTATAAATAAATTTTACCTCAATCCCTCCCTTTAGCTACCAGACCGTCAAATTTTTGTTTCAATTTCTTAGGCACGCAACCTATCCTGTGTGATGGTATATGACAAACATAGCTGCACTTTTCTTCCAATGGAACTATCACGCAGCACAGAGCGGCCGAACACTGGATATGTTTCACAATATAACAACCACAGACAATACAATCACACACTGTTGGTATTCTTTAGTTCAACAACAACAACAACAAAGTTTTGGGGGTCGCACAGTGGATGAAACTTATTTTGATGAATAAAAACATGGCTTATAAAATACTAACAATACAAATGGTGACCTTGAGAGAACTCTGTCGCGTATATTTGTTGAGGAAAATGAGAAGTGCGCCTCAAGCACGGCTCACCACTATATGTAAATTGCTAGTAATCTACGAACGTGGTGAAGAAAAATAATGATCACAGGAAGAACAAGAAACGACCTTCTGGAGGTAATTCCCTATTAGGCTACATTTATGTCTCGTCGGTGAGGTTCAGACGACAACCTATCACAACCAAAACATATTATTCATTAATATATTACTTAATTTTTATCAGAATTATTTATAAGTATTAATTATTATTTTACCAGTGTTCCCTTGTCGTCCGGTCCTATTCTTTTCTAGGGTTGTTTGAGCTTATTAAATTTGTCCTCGTAGTTCAAACCTATTAATTCCGGTACTAAGCTTCGCAAAAAAAAACCTTTCGATCCATAAAAGTTTCTTTGCATGTTTGATCAGGTGTTGGCTACATGCCTGAACTGTGTTGTGTATGGGAAGAGGAAGAGAAGAAAAAAAATAAGAACGTGATATATATATATATATATATATATATATATATATATATATATATATATATATATATATATATATATATTAAGGTGATGAGGGTATCAAACGATTTAAATAAAGAAAAATTGGATATCACATTGGAGAGAGGGATTATGGAAGAAGTAAATGTTTTCAGATATTTGGGAGTTGACGTGTCAGCGGATGGGTTTATGAAGGATGAGGTTAACCATAGAATTGATGAAGGAAAAAAGGTGAGTGGTGCATTGAGGTATCTGTGGAGACAAAAACGTTATCCATGGAGGCAAAGAAGGGAATGTACGAAAGTATAGTGGTACCAACACTCTTATATGGGTGTGAAGCATGGGTTGCAAATGCTGCAGCGAGGAGGAGGCTGGAGGCAGTGGAGATGTCCTGTCTAAGGGCAATGTGTGGTGTAAATATTATGCAGAAAATTCGGAATGTGGAAATTAGGAGAAGGTGTGGAGTTACTAAAAGTATTTGTCAGAGGGCTGAAGAGGGGTTGTTGAGGTGGTTTGGTCATTTAGAGAGAATGGATCAAAGTAGAATGACTTGGAGAGCGTATAAATCTGTAGGGGAAGGAAGGCGGGGTAGGGGTCGTCCTAGAAAAGGTTGGAGGGAAGGGGTAAAGGAGGTTTTGTGGGCGAGGGGCTTGGACTTCCAGCAAGCATGTGTGAGCGTGTTAGATAGGAGTGAATGGAGACGAATGGTTTTTGGGACATGACGATCTGTTGGAGTGTGAGCAGGAGGGGTCTGAGATAGTGACAGCTGGGAGGGACTTTTCTCAGCTGTCGTATCTGAGCTCCTCTGCAAAGACAGTGATTATGTATGAGTGTGGTGAAAGTGTTGAATGATGATGAAAGTATTTTTCTTTTTGGGGATTTTCTTTCTTTTTGGGTCACCCTGCCTCGGTGGGAGACGGCCGACTTGTTGAAAAAAAAAAATATATAAGAAAGCTTCACTAAGAGTGGAGGTGCCGCCACACTAACACTTCAACGCCCTCCTGGTACCAAGGTACTTGTAGCAATCAGTGGAGGTATTGAGGAAGGGAGAGGAAGTGGAAAGAGTAAAAAGAAGAGGCAGAGAGAGATGATGCAGAGGATGGAGGAGGGAAGAGTGCGCTGCGCACTCTTTAATATACAGTAATCAGGCTAAATATCACGTTATTTTGTAATTGCATTGTGGATTTTTTTCACGGTAAGTGGCACTGGTCAATACTGTCATTAGGTATACACATGTGACACTGGCACTAAGCCTAGAGCGTGGCACTCACCTTCCATCTCAGCCTAGAGCGTGGCACTCGCCTTCTATCTCAGCCTAGAGTGTGGCACTCACCTTCCATCTCAGCCTAGAGCGTGGCACTCACCTTCCATCTCAGCCCAGAGCGTGGCACTCACCTTCCATCTCAGCCCAGAGCGTGGCACTCACCTTCCATCTCAGCCCAGAGCGTGGCACTAACCTTTCACCTCAGCCCAGCGTGGCTCACTCACAGCCCAGAGCGTGGCACTAACCTTTCACCTCAGCCCAGAGCGTGGCACTCACCTTCCATCTCGGCCATGGTGAAGGTGTGTGCCTGGGCCGCCCTCTGCCCCACCTCACCCACGATCACCTTTCCTGCAACACAAACACCAGTTGTCAGTATCTGGTTATCACTCAGGTATCACAAGCTCATAGTTATTCATTGTGTTATCGCTTAATTATCAATCATCACAGTAACCTAGTTATCACAATTTCATAACTCGTACATTACATCAACATTCACGCCACGTGCACTAATTAACTCGGCTAAAAGAAAAACAGAAAACTTTCTTATATTTAATACATAATACAAAAATTTACATTACAAAACTGTAAAACTGCATATTACATTTTTCAGTATTTCACAACCATTTCAATCATCACATGTTACAGAACATATCTGTTTAGATTTCCCAACTATCTATGGAAGTGTAGATACTGACAGCTGGTGTTGGACTATAGGTGTGGCAACACAAGCCTACGCCTAGTCTTCAGTGATACGGCACCAGCCTACACTTGCCGACTCCTCCGTGGGCAACAGGTAACCATCCATCAAAACTGTCTTAGTTGTTTACTCCGCAAACTTTATATCCTCATCGTTCTACTGAAGTCTAACTTCAGACTGGCAAACTTCATTATCTCACGTTTGCAAACTATGGCATACGACTGGAAAACATGGCTAGCCTTTGTTCCCATGTAACCATCATATATAATTAGGTAGCAACACATTGCAGGTGTAACTCGTATTTTTAAATAAAACATAAGTGAGCACAAAACTGGCGATGCTAGCGTGATCAGCAGGACTACCAGAACTCCAGTGCATAATGTGAGCTGAAGGAGGATGCCAGAGAGTTCAAGAACACCAGCACCACAGTACAAGTATGATAAAGGCATCATGTTCGAGAAAATCAGCACAAGGATGATAATGGCAGCGTGTACATCAAGAACATCAGCACTACAATACACAAAGTGAGCACAAGGATGATAATACGTATCAGCGTGTTCACCAGGGCAGGACCACCAGCCCAAAAAAATCAAAGCAAGGACCAGACAGTTTTGCTCCATTGGGCAAAGAACTTAAAATATTAAAGATACTCCAGGTTTAAGGAAGCCATTAAACAGCGGCAGACAGTGGGTCTTCCTTGCGAGCTTAAGAGGCGGGGCCAGGACTCGACCCTAGCAAACAAATCGTTCAGTACAAATCATGAGCGCTTGCGCATATACTTCGACCAGCACACTGACAGGGGAGAAAAAACTGAGCCTTAATTACTTCTGACATATGGGCGGAAATTGTCACTTTGCGAGTCGGAGGAACCCAGGACCTCTTTAATTAGCGTCACCAGAGGCACTATTTAAAATGTCTTATTTAAGGAAGAGTGTCGTTATCTACATTTTCTTCAAAATTCACACTGCCAGGTGCCCTACTTTCTTTTATACTCAATTATTTATTTAATGTGCGCACGCGCACGCGCGCGAGATAAAGATGAGAAGATTGTTTCCATACTCACCGAGTAGTAGTTTTCTGGAGTTGAAAGCCTGCTCCTGGTCCCACCTAGGCTACTACAATCTCACTTTTTGGGTCTTTAAAATATATACTCTTGAAACTGTGCACTGACTTTGCCTCCACCACATTTTCAGCCAACTCTTACCACTTTTCAACCATTCTAAGAGTAAAGAAATACCGCTTAACATTTCTATGGGTCACCCATTTTCAATTTCTACCTGTATCCCCTTGCCCCTTCAAATTTGGTCAATCCATATCTTTCTTATTAATTAATTACAATTTATTAACTTTCACACATCATACTTGAGAAAAAGAGGAGAGGGAGAAGATAAGTGTTACGAATAAGCAAACGCCAGTTATATTTTTTTTACTGTGCTCTTCAATGTACGTGGAAATTGGACTGGCATTCTGGCGCCGGTTACTGGGCGGATCCTGTTACGTGATGAACACGTAGACTGGCTGGTCTTCAATCAACACTGAGGTCGCCCTTAATAATAATAATTTTATTTTAACATGATACATGGTTGTACTACATAGTTCTAGGTATACATGAGGTGTCCATGCCAAAAGCCCCTAATCCTTGTTCAAACTACAACAAATATATCGACGAATTAAAAAAAAATCTTCGCATCAATTTGCTACCATGAATCGTATAAACTCTTTGAGTCCCCGCCTACGCATTTTAACTGGTATGATTGATTACCTGTCCTCCTGGGTTGTCATATCTACGAATAAATCCTAGTATTGCAAGGCAAGTCGTATTGAACGACTGCCAATAAATAAATGTGAATGCACGGGGATTCGAAACATGGTCCATGAGAGTTGCAGGTCCAGAGCTGTAACCATTCAACCATGAGGGTTTTAAAAGGATGATTTCACAATCAGCGAGAAAAAGAGAGAAAAAGAAGGGGAGGGGGTACGCAATGAGGGGTGGTGAGGACAGCATCCGTGGTCCACCACACACATTAACAACCTACCCTACCATTCGTCTGCCAATGTACAAAAGAGACTGTTTCCTGCACGCATGCAAGAACGTCTGTTAAAAAAAATCCATACAATACAAAATGCGCATATAATCTATTCAGGTGTTATACTGCATGAATATTGCAAGCAACACTGGAGGCGATGGCATTTTAAGACGGAAGTTTTTGCAGTAGCTGACCGGTGTAAACAGAACGCGTGCAACAAGATGGGCAGCTGCCAAAACACTGTTATTGGTTTACCAGAGTTCACCCGCTTCCAAACACACGTACCCACAGAAAAACACACACAAGCGTAAAAATGATAGGTGAATAAGAAAAGATGTCGGGGAGAGCAACTTGTTTAAGGACATTATTATGGGAAAGCGTTAAGGGTCATACAGTGCCAGGGATATGGGAGATAATCTGGTATGATCCATGAAACAAGGAGCTTAAGAAAGCTAACCAATGAAAGATGCTCAAAAAAAAAAAAGTAAGAAGATACTCATCTGGGAGACGATTTAGAATCAGAAACCCAATTGAGTAGATATCGACGGCGCATACCTCTGACTGGTTTCAAGAGTTTTTCTGCTCTTAGCCCGGCCTGAGGCCAGGCTACCCTGACGATCGTATGATCAACCAGGCTGTTGCCGTCTGCGGCGGCCTAAATAGCCACCAAACAGGCTGATCCAACGCATCACGCAATTTTATCTTGAAAAGAAAGTCTGAGCTGGCAATATTTCTTATTTTTGCTGGTATTTCATTCCTCTTCATCCCAGTAACCCTAAAATGTAAATGTATATAAATGTTATAAAAATCTGTTTTACCTATATCGCGCATGCGTTTGTGGGGATGGGGAGGAGGTAGGGGCAAGGCTGGTGCCTCAGATGTGGTTATATTAAACAGAAGCTCCTAATTTGTAATTTCAACATAAGTTTTGAAAATGAAAACGGTTAACATCGTCAAAATATTTACACCCAAACTGGTGTTAAGTAGTCCAGAGTGGAGGGAGGGACAAAGGGTGTAGAGGGGATTTATACATATTTTTTAATTAATATTAGGTGCACGGAGCCCTTTACCCATCAATTTAATCACTGCAAAAAAGTACAAGTTTCTTACACACAGGATTGAAGTTGTCTGACCCATTTTTCTCTGGATGCGACCCACAATAGCCAGCACACACACACACACAGGTACCTATTTTTACCGCAGGAGCATCAGGGGTGTAACAAATCTTTCTTAATGTTCCTCTATGACAGGGAACGAGCTCGGAACTTTGTGATCGAGTCGAATGTTCTCACCAGTGAGCTACGTGGCACCATTGGTTGAGGATAGTGAAAGGAAGGGTGAAGAAAGTGAAGGACAGAGGAAGAAGTGAGGGGTGAAAGGGTGAGGAAGAGCAGTGAGTAGGGAGAGGGAAGAGGTAAAGAAGGAAGGGAGAGATGAGGTGGTGAGAGACTGGAATCAAGGAGACATGGGAGGGAAAAAAAAAGGAAGACGAGATACGTGGGGAAGGAGATGGAAGGAAAAGGGGAGTTGGAAGGGGGAGGAGATGAGTGGTGGGATGGAAAGGGAGGGGAAGGGGACTGCGTGTGTGTGAATGAAACACTACAACAAGCACTGTTACATCATCTTGCTCACATCCATCCCCTTTCATCAATTCACATTCCCTTACCTCCCATCCCTCACTGGAGACCCAGCCCTCTCTACCACCCCTTATCCAGAATTCCATACCAAACTCAAACATCAATGCCATTTTATAAATGGTATACAATACTGATACGCTGATGAGTCAGAAGACATGTGCAACAATAAACAAACAACTTTATTTCTATAAAGCAGAGTACAGTATACAATTGACATTGGTGTAACTGACATGTATAAACTGCTTTAAAGAAAGCCCCTTGTTATGCAGAGCACTTCGGACAGCCTTAAAATTAACTTCTAATTACAAGACAACGAGACAATTATAGTGGTTTACGAGAATGCTATAGTCTGCCAGATTTGACATTTTAAGCTGATGAAGCCTGAACGTTTAGCCAATAAAATACCCAGTGTTGCACTTCTATAAATACAATACATGGATTTACTTGTCTTACATCTTGACAACAAAAAAAAATAATACCAATCGAATTTACCTGCCTACAATAAACTGACACTAATCCGCAATGAAGCCTCCATTATTCTGATACATTATTATTAATATTGCAGAGTTGTAATTACTTTCAATTGCCTCATTCCCATACTCTTCCATTTCCATCACTCTCCCATTCCCATCGCTCCAGTTTCACAGCATCACAGAGACAAGCAAACAAGAGGTAATTGGCTGTGCTAAATTTACCTCTGTGAGTGAGTATTTTGGGCCAGGTGGGAGGGTGACACAGCAGCAAGCAGACGCTGCTGCTGCTGCTGCCTCAAAATCGTTACTACGCTACCTGCAGCTCCACGGGGTTAAAGGTGATGATCCCAGCCAGGGCAGAGTCCGTGCACTGTGTCACGAGACAGGTGCACGGCGTTGTGTCTCACTGCTGAAGGTGCACGGGGTAGGTGCCCTCGCTGCTGAGGGTGGGCGTAGTGCTTCGCTGCAGTGGTGGTGAAGCTGACAAAGGTGGATGATTAGCGGTGTTGGTGAAAGTGGTAGTGGTGGAGATAGTTAAGATGGTAAGAAGGAAGGAAGAGAGATGGAGGGCTCTAACCTCTTCCTGTGAAACGCTAAAGAGAGAGTATAGCCCAGTGACCCAGTTCCTCCCAGTTCTGAGCTGTCTGACGGAGACCATCCGCCCCCCCCCCTTCCCCCACTTAAAGCAGACCTACTCGTGGGTGTACCTATTCCTGCTGCTGCTGTTCGTTGGTACGTGTACTTGCTGATGCTGATGCTTATTCGTGTGCACCTGCTGCTACTATTACCACTACCTTCTCTCGAAGTCCGGCCCTGGGCCAGGCTTGTCTGGTGCTAGCCTGATCAACCGGGCTGTTACTGCCGGCGGCCTTCTGGCCTACATATTTATCTAAGCCTGGTTGGTTTGGCACTTGGCGGGCGGAGATGCATGTCCAATTTCCTCGTGATAACTTCTACACTTGTTCCGGCAGTGTTTCTGATATCTTGTGGTACAGTGTTAAGCAGTCTGGGCCCACGAATGTTGTTACAATGTTCTATTATTGTGTCCACAGCGCCCCTGTTTATCACTGGGTTTATTTTACAAGTTCTCCCATTGCTCTCACTCCATTATGTTGTTATGGCAGTGTGCACATTTGGTACCAGGTCTTGCTCAAGCACCTTCCAAATATATAGTATCATGCATTTCTCAGTTCCAGCAAGTACATATTTAGGACTTTGTAGTGTTTCCAGTAATTTAAATGCTTTATTGGCTCTTTGAGGGCTGTATATGATCTCTATTCCAGCTCAAATATGTCTCCTGCCCTGAAAGGAGCCGTCAACACTGAACAATATTCTAAGCGAGAGAGAATGAGTGATTTATAAAGTTTCACCTTTGGCACTATTTCCCTTGCGTTGACAGGTCTCGTTATCAACCCCGTCATTTTCCTGATTTTCGTGAAAGTTTCCTCGTGTTCTTTGAAAGAAAGGTCAGATGACATTATTAAGCCCAAATCTTTCACGTGTTCATTTCGTTCAATTTGGTGATCTTGAAGTTTGTATAGTCTGTCTGTCTCTGTCTGTCTGTCTGTCTGTCTGTCTGTCTGTCTGTCTGTCTCTCTCTCTCTGTCTCTCTGTCTCTCTCTCTCTCTCTCTCTCTCTCTCTCTCTCTCTCTCTCTTCATTCTTTCCATATCTAAGTAATTTGAACTTTTCACTACTGAACGCCATATTATTTTCCACTGGTCACTAAAAGATTTTGCTTAAGTCTTCCCGTACTTTTTCATGGCCTAGTCTACCGAGGTGATTTTCATGCTTTAGTATCTGCAAATTATACGGAACTGTGATGAGTGTTTTTTATCTATGTCCGCTACGAGGATAAATAGTAAAGGCGCCAGAACTATCACCACTATTACCACAAATACCATCACCACTGCTACAACCATCACCACCGCTACCACCACCACTACTACTACTACTACGATAACTATTACCACCACTGCTATTGCTAGTACCAACACCCCCACCACTACCATTACAACTACTACCACAGTCTTGGGGCTGGGGAGGATGGAAACCATTCGTGCATGCTCATCTGGGCCGCCTCATCTGGTGGAGGCAGTTTGCATACACACGACTTAACCTGAATTAATCAACGACAAAATGAAATTTCAGAATAAAAAATACGCAACCCGGAACACTGTTTATTACTGCTCTGTTGCCCGTGTTCAAGAGCGTAAATATTGCATGTTAAAAACACGTATACAGTTGTATGACGTAATATGAATAAGTTGTATAGGCTCGTGAAGCCTATATTGTTCCAGAAGCTATTAAATTATAATGGGTCTACCTGGAGGCTGTTCTGGGGGTCAACGTCCTCGCGGCCCGGTTCTTGACCAGGCCTCCTGGTGGGTCAGGGCCTGATCAACCAAGCTGTTACTGCTGGACGCACGCAATCCAACGTACGAACCACAGCCTGGCTGATCGAGCACTGGTGGACACATAGCTCAACTTGTCTAAACTGTTAAACAATGACGATCTAACCTAGCTGAACCTAACCTAGCTAAACTCAACAAAATGTGATCTAGCCTAACCAAGCCTAGAATAGCCTACTGTGTATAACTACAGTCCCTATTATTATTATTATTATTATTATTATTATTAATTAAAGCAGTAAACTTGTCCTGGTCATTCGCCACAAGAATAAGGGGCTCGATCCACCGTCCACACATAGCTTTCCTTTTTTTACAGCCATTAATCTACTTGAACACACCACTAAGTGTAACTTTTAACACTTCACGTCATATGATATAACAATTAAGAGATACATAATACCAACAAGCTGAAAAACAGACACAAAGGCATAATGAACATATTGTTAAGACAATGTTTTGCTGAGAGAAAGAGCCTGGTCTCTAAGCCTGGATCAAGAGGACAAGATCAAAGGTACAAGATAACAGGATCAGAGGAACAGGACTAAAAGGACAGGATCAGAGGAACAGGATTAAGAGGACAGGATCAGAGGAACAGGATTAAGAGGACAGAATCAGAGGAACAGGATTAAGAGGACAGAATCAGAGGAACAGGATTAAGAGGATAGGATCAAAGAGGAGGGGAGCGGATGAAAGCCGAGGAACCAGACGAACCATGGAGATGTCAGTAAGACAATAAGGAACCTCTACGCAAATTGCAAGTTATCCTGAAGACGACGACGATGTTGTTTCGTCCAAGACCCTGGTGGACGAAACATCTTCATAAATAAAATGTCATAACCCGCATAGTGTGTCTAATTTACATACTGTCGGTATTTCTTTAGTCTCAGAGCGGTTGAAAAGCAGCGGTGCACCTTCCTTCTTAAGTGGGTGTGACTTGGACCCTCCTAGCATGGGTCAGTAGGCCTGTTGCAGTGCTCCTTCTTTATGTTCTTAAGTAGTGGAGGCAAACTCAATACACAGCTTCATGAGTAGACATAAGGCCCAATAGGCCTGACGCCCATGAGTTACGAGAGGCTAACTGAACTGATTCTAACGACACTGCAAAACAGAAGAAACAGGGGAGACAAGATATATAATATATTCAGAGGAACTGATAGGGTATATGAGCATACGCTCTTTGAGAGGCGGAAAACAAGTACTTGGGGGCAAAACAAAGGTAAAGATAGTATTTTTTCAGTCTCAGGGTAGTGGGGGAAGTGGACTGCCCTCGATGAAGTGGTCGAGGCTAGCTCCATACATAGTTTTAAGAGTAGGTACGATAGGGACCACAAGGTTAACAGGGAGTGACTCTGGCAAGCGGCAAGTTGAGAGGCGGGACCATTAACTAAGACTCGACCCAAGAAACCACATATAGGTGAGTACATACACTGGTGGGGGAGACCAGGGAAATTTGTGGGAAAAGTGTGACACACGAGAGGAGAATAACTGATACGGCACGGAAGGGCAAGTGAAAGGAGGTGAAGGATAGAGAAACGAAGGATAGGAGCAGAAAGGTAAAGAAGCGAAGGGTAAGGTGGGGGAAAGATAAAGAAACGAAGGGTAGGGTGGCGAAGAAATATGAAGGACAAAGACGTGAAATGAAGTTAGGGAAGGAATGCTTGGTAAGAAAGCGAGGGGTAGTGAGTGAGGGATAGGAGAGACGATCTGCAGGAATGCGGGAGGCTAGCGTTGCTATGGGGAGAGGCTTACAGTAGAGTGAGGGGTAGAGGGGATGGATGAGGGGAAGGGATGGTCAGGGGGAGGGGATCGGCAGTTATTTACGAGAGTCTGGGGGGACCAAGATAAGGCCTACTAGTCTGCCAGCACACGGAAACCATCTTAGCAGACAATCCATTTCTTATTTTGTTTTATTCGACAAAATCGGTAACACGCTGTGTGCTGCTGCTGCTGCTGCTGCTGCTACACATGGCGGAAACACCCGCAGTATGCTGCTGAGCTATTCCATACGAGTTACATGGGAAAGCAGTGTGCTAGTAAGTTATTCTATAGGAGATGCATAGTGGGAACACCTTACAGTGTGCGGCTACGCTCTTTATGAAAGCGGGAACAAAAGCAAGCTCTTTCCCTGTGAAATTTCATCCTAACACCAAATTAAATATTTTTGCTTAAGCCTTATTTTTTAGACTTTATTTAGGTTAGGTAAACGTTAAACCAAATTTATCATTTATTACATTAAATAATGCCAATTCAGGCAATATTGCTTAAGGACGAGACTTAAGGCACGAAGTAAAAACAGGGACCCACTAGGAAGACTGAAGAAATGTAAAGTAAATGGCCCACTTTCACATATTTCCATTGCAATTACTTTTACGACGGTCTTGAGCTTAGGTAACAAAAGGTGAAGTTTAGGACTAGGCTATTCCATCACAAGGAATGAGCGTACGAGGCAATGACATCAGTCATCCTGAGATGGAAGACTTCATTAGAGTGACGTCAAGTAGCTAAGGAGATGTGGTCTACTTGAAGTCTACCTACCTGGAGGTTGTTCCGGGGGTCAACACCCCCGCGGCCCGGTTCTCGACCAGACCTCCCGGCGGATCAGGACATGATCAACGGAGGTGTTACTGCTGGCCGCACGCAATCCAACGTACGAACCACAGTCCGGCTGATCGGGCACTGACTTTAGGTATCTGTCTAGTTCCCGCTTGAGGACAGCCAGGGGTCTATTGGCAATCCCCCCTTACGTATGATAGTAGGCTGTTTAACTGCCTTACTGTGTTTCCTCTTAGTGTACTTATGGCACCCCTGCTTTTCATTGGGGGTATGTAGCACCGTCTGCCGAGTCTTTTGCTTTCGTAAGGAGTGATTTGTGTGTGCAGTCCCTCTGAATTTCCAGGTGTAAATTATGATTTATCTTTCTTGCCTACGTTCCGCGGAGTACAGCTCATGGTATTTCAAACGTTCCCAATAATTAAGGTGCTTGACTGAACTTATGCGTGCAATGAATGTTTTCTGTACATTCTCTAGATCTGTAACTTCGCCTGCCTCGAATTGGGCTGTTACTGTACAGCAGTATTCCAGCTAAGAGAGAACAAGCGACTTAAAGAGGACCATTATTGGCTTGGCATCCCTTGTTTTGAACGTTCTCATTATCCATCCCATCATTTTCCTCGCAGATGTGATAACAACACTTGTGATCTTTGAAGGCGAGATCAGGGGTCGTCAGTTGGTAATTTCCCTTATGTATGAAGAGGGGCTATTGAAAAATATTGGGTTCCTTACATTTATCGTTTCATCTCTTCAGTGTACTCATGACATCCCTGCTTTTCATTGGGGGTATTTTGGACTATTTGCCGAGCATCTTGCTTTCGTTGGGAGTGATTTCCGTGTGCAGATTCAGGACCAGTCTCTCTATGGTTTTCCAGGTGTATATCATGATGTATCTTTCTCGTCTTTGTTCCAAGGATTACAGGTCAATGGACTTCAAAACGTTTCCAGTAATTTAGGTGCTTGACTGAACCTATACTTGCAGTGAAACATTCTCTAGATCTGCGTGCAATATGGTGTTAAAATGAAATTTCACAGGGAAAGAGCTTGCTTTTGTTCCCGTTTTCATAAAGAGCGTAGCCGCACACTAAGGTGTTCCCACTATGCATCTCCTATAGAATAACTTACTAGCATGCAATTTCGTCCGCTTTAAAAGGGGTTGTTAGTGTATATCAACATTCCAGTTCTCCAAATCCCACCTATATTAAGAGGTAGCTACATTATGGTTCTTAGAACACAGCCTTGGTATGAACCTTGGGGTCTCGCACTTTCTCCTTTGCACATGTACTACCATGTATTCATCAATATTATATAAGGGACCCCAATGGAAATAAGTCACTCTGTCTGACTTTTTTGGGTTATCCTAGGTTCTCTACACATATGCTGCTATGTATGATAATGTATGTAAATGTATTTGTGTATACCTGAATAAACTTACTTACTTATTTATCAACCCAATCTGTTATCACTAACCCTTACTCCCTTACCATCCTCATCATCACAACCACTATTCAGCCAGGTCAACCAGCCCCTCCCACTACACTTGTTCCACCATCATCCCCATCAACTAGCCACTTCCCCAGCAATCTTTGCTCCCCACCACCACAACCAGCCCGCATCACTCGGCCTCTGCTAAAATTCTATTACCCAATTCCTTCTACAGCTGTTGACCATCCACCCTTTGGCCACCACAACCCCCTACTTCTCCATATTACCCATGGAGCAACCATCATACAACCCTCTCTTCTCCCCATGACCCCTGGCCTTTCCATCATCTCTTACTCATTTCTTCTACCTTTCTTCCTTGTTTCCTTCATCTCTCCCTCCTTTCTTATTCCCTCCTCTATCCCCCTTCCATCCACACATTTAATTTTTCCTCTTCCTTTACAAAAAGGACGATTAAGGACGTCAGTCACACTGGGTCAACATGCAACCATCATCCTCCCAAGAGGGAGGGGGAGGTGGGAAGGAGAGGGAGTTGGATGGGTGAGGAGGGCATCCATGAGTCCCTCCCCACCAGGGTGGTAAACAATGAGACACAATGTGACCGCTGTCACAACTCGGGCGATGCAAGATAGTTAAGCATGTGGATCAAGTTACAATACCCGGGTACAAGTCACAACTCACCCATAATATGGAGAAAAAACTTTTAGAGAATATATCGGTCTGTCCAGAACCATCATATCTAGTAAGTAAATAAGATTATTTAGGTACAGATACACATAAATACAGTTACACAAATTATCATACATAGTAACATGTTTAAATTACCTAGGATACCCCAAAAATAGTCAAAGTGACTTATTTCCATTGGGGTCCTTATATTTTTCTAACACGAATTTACAGGCTGAGGCCTGAGACAGGCCAAAAGAACTAAATTTGCAGACGGTGCAACGTACCCCCAGTGAAAAGTAAGGGCGCCACTGGTACACTAAGAGAAAACACAATAAGTGTCCGGGGCCCAAGACTGTTCAACAGCCTCCCACCAGCCATTAGGGGCATTACCAGTAGACCTCTGGTTGCCTTCAAGAGGGAGCTGGACAGATACCTAAAGTCAGTGCCAGATCAGCCGGGCTGTGGTTCGTACGTTGGACTACGTGCAGCCAGCAGTAACAGCCTCGTTGATCAGGCCCTGATCCACCGGGAGGCCTGGTCATAGACCGGGCCGCGGGGACGTCGATCCCCGGAATGCCCTCCAGGTAGACTCCAGGTAGGTAGATATCAAAACTCTATCTAAGGTACACTACCTACCACCCAGGTACCTATTTACAGATAGGTGAACAGGGACAAGTGTAAGGAAATATGCCTAACGTTTCAACCCGCTCTCCAATTGCAGGTTTTTTCTCAAATCGCTACGTTATTAATTATTAAAGGAGACACCAGTGTGTAATAGTCTATATTTAGCCTAGTATTAATGACGGTTGACCTTTAGTGTGTGCGTAGTTATTCAATTTACATTTGTGTAGGCTGCCTCGCTTGTTAAAAATGATATATAACTATTGCTTTACATTGACAATGAATAGTTTTGTAAAACACGGAGAAAAATGCATGATAAATTATAATTAATGGCCAGATGATTAAAGTATAGAAGTGGAAGATATGTATAAATAAAGGGAATATAAATAGTGTATTGAGGATATCTAAACAAGAAAACTCTAAACAATGGAATCAAGGTGGACGACTTCAGATTTAGAAAAGTGAAAGTGTTTTCTTCTTTGTCGGGTCACCCTGCCTCGGTGGGAGACGGCCGGTGTTAAAAAGTATTTATTATTATTATTCACCTTTTTGTGTATAGATAAACATTATTTTGATAGATACCTAAAGTCAGTGCCAGATCAGCCGGGCTGTGGTTCGTACGTTGGACTACGTGCGGCCAGCAGTAACAGCCTAGTTGATTAGGCCCTGATCCACCAGGAGGCCTGATCATGGACAGGGCCGCGGGGGCGTTGATCCCCGGAATGCCCTCCAGGTAGACTCCAGGGTATTTACAAAATAGAGAAACCATTTACGTATCACATCTGTCCAATGAACAACTTAGCAGGTCAGTTGCTACGTCGAAGTTGGCTACAAGTTGACAAGGTAAAAACAAAAGTTCATTCATATTTCTGTATAAATCTGAGGGTCGAGGAGAGTGAAGTGAATAAGTGTCAGATGGCAACAAGGAGCTCATTTAAGAGACCATTATATGAGGCACGCGCTGCCTCTGCTTCTGCATTAGTCATTACAACCTCGCATACACAATACCCCACAAACTGACGCCGAGAAAAATTACTCTAAATGCTCTATTATTCTCATTATGATTCTGGGCAAGTTAGTTGTGATTTTCAACCGTCCTCCAAATAGTAAATTCGTCTAAGAGCATTACAGTACGTCCATTTTTACACTAACTATGCCAAGATGAAAATAACTATTTAATTAACCTATATTATACGTATAGATAGGCATTAGTAAGTAAATTACATGAGCAGAAGGATAAAATATGACAGCGAGGGGTGGCATTGCTTTCCATAATTAGTTGGAAAAACAGGATCGTTGTTTACGGTAGAGGGCAGGAGTGAGACAGTGTGAGGTTATCTAATTTGATGTGATATAATTTCCGAGGGTAACCTGAGGCAGAGCTTGCAACGGATCCAGTGATGCTGAATCAACATACCCATATAGTGATTTTTTTCCATTAAGATGTAAACCCTAGCTCCGGTAAGCTAGGTGCTCAGCCCTTTAACAAGACTCGCGTCAAAGAGATTTTCCTGAGAAACAAGAACCATCTGTTAGGGAAAATGACATGTGCAACTAATGCGATATTTTATTGTGGCAACATGTCGCGAGAAACGTGAGCGGAACGTTGCCGCAATAATATATTGTCGGGAATTCTACCAACATTATTACAAAAAACATCTGAATTACAGAAATATAGTTTAATTGAATTGAAAAAAAAATACAGTCAACTAGGATGAATAGAAGAGAAACGAAGTGTAACACAAATGCGAATTAAACTTCACATTCAACGATATCTGTCCTACAAGTATATAAATTTGAATAAAGGTGAAAATGATGTGTAGAAATTACTGTTTGTTATAGTCAATAATTTTGATTTTGCAAACCTGACCCAACACATGAACATCAAAGTGTAATGAACATGTCAATACCAAGGTAAAGCCTTCATATACACAAACACTGAGATGAAGGAAGATCTGAATATTTCGACCTTCCCACCAAATGAGGAATATCTGAACCGGTCAAAATATACAGATCGTTCCCTATGTTTGTGTCTACATGTGGGTATGATTCTATAGTACTGATTTTCTTCGGCATTTATTGGAGGGATTAGTTTTCCTGCCTGCGTTGATGGCTTAACGAAATATGGCTAGGATGTGTTCCACACGATCAGCCAACAACTGTTATCCTGACGTATTGAAGAGTGTTTTCGTCTGGGAGGCAGGAGGGGCGTATGGAGGTCGTCAGGAAGGATCCTGTAGGGAAGACAGGAGGGATGTGTATGGGGCTTCTGGGCATGACAAGACGTGTCGGGGAGGTAGAAAGGGTCTTGTGGGGCAGTCAGGAGCGTATGGAGGTCACCAGGAAGACAGAAGGATGTGTAGGGGTAGTTAGGGCATGAGGAAGAGGAGTGGAGTCTCGTCGGGGACTTGGAAAGGGTCGTGTGGTGTCGTCAGGGACACGGAATGGTGGGGGTGCCTGTGGTCGATAACATGGTCAGGGCGACATCACTTGTTATAACCAAGTCACTGGGGCTGTGGACGCTCCACACACAACACTGTCCCACAAGTTGAGGGTGAATACCCGAGCTCAATTAAAATCTGTATCTGTAAGAACTTTGCAGACATAAAGTGCAATTATCTTACATAGTTTAACATGTGTGTAAATTACCTAGAATAACCAAAAAAAAATTCAAGATGACATTTCTACTGGGGCCCTTGGTATAGTATGGGCATAACTTGCAATAGCAATATATTTACAAAGTCAATATTACGCAGGTTTGGAGGAGAAAAACTGCCTTGATATTCCTTATAAAAGCGTGTCTGGAAGGAGAAGCAATCAGGTTTGAAGGTGACGACACTTACAATTCTTCCAGTCCTTCACCAGCATCAAGGCTTCCCCTTTCCTCTCCCATTGAAGGGAATATGTATCATATAATTTAAAAAATATGTGGCCTTTTCCACAACAGAAAAAGGGTTGAGCTCTGGGGATATCCACCATTCTGGCATTCCTCGATAACGTGAAGGCTGAAGATGTAAGGAAACCATGCTCAAAGTTTCTATCTATGCTGGGATCGAACCCAGGTCCCTCGAATGCTAGCTGAAGGCACTACTACGCGAGTTACGAGCCACCGTGATATTTCATCTGATATTCCATTTCCCGCTTCACTGACACATCAAAGGGTAACCTTAACAACGTGATTTAAATGTCAAAAGAGCTTCGTGGTTTCATTATAAGTGTAACTCTCGCGTCTCTCAACACTTGCCATGAACACAAATACAAACTCTGCATAGGACGTATTAATAGGTATATCTATTTTAATAAAACTTATGTATAACATGCGTTATACATAGCATGAGTGTGATATCAACCAAGTCTTCTAGTGGGCTACTGTGACAATATTATGTTCAGTAAGGACAAAAATCAGTTACTGCGTTACGGAAGGACTGAGGAAATAAAAACAAGATCAGAGTACAAGACAAGCTCAAATCATTTAATAGAGCGAAACAACGTCATTATTGCTGGATAACTAGAACTTTCAAAACAAAATGCCAGCCAATGATGGCACTTCAAATTACTCGTTCAATTTAGGCTGGAATATTGCCGTGTTCCCTTCAAGGCAGGAGAAATTGCAGAACCAACAGCTCGTATAAACTCAGTGAAGCACCAAAGTTATACTGGGAGAGCTTGAAGTCCCTAGAACTGTACTCCACAGAAAGTAGCCGAGAAATATACATAATAATCTGCAAGTGAAAATCTGGAGAAATTGGTCCCAAATCTGCACACGGAAATCACTACATATGAGCACAAGAGGCTTGGCAGACAGCGCAACATACCTCCGGTGAAGAATTCAATAGGTGTAAAGGGATCCCGACTCTTCAACACCCTCCCTTTGTGCATAAGGGGAATCACTAGATCCCCGCCTGTCCACCAGAGGAAACTCGACAGGTTCCTCAAATCAGTTTTTGATCAGCCGGGCTGTGGTCCATACGTTGGGCCGAGGGCCTAGGGCACCAACAGCTTGATCGTTCAGGCCAGCAACCATGAGGCCTGGCCTGCGACCGGGCCGCGAGGGCGGTGACCTCCGGAAGTGACTACAGGTAACCTACAGGTAACCATAACTCACCTAATTAACTGTGCGCTTGCGTGCGCGCGTATGTTGGTCCACGAGCGTGCACAAACCATCGATAAAGCCATTTCCGAAACTAATTAGGAGAGTAGTTAAATTAATTCTATAACCTAAGTAGCAGCCAACTTCAACAGCTGTTATACAGTAATGGTAAAGTGCAATTACCTCCAATAATTTGGAATTTTATGATACAGAATGTGAAAAACACTGGGAGTTATGGTAAGCAAAAATCTGAAGCCGATACAACAGCGAGCCCGTAATAACAAGTGTAAGCAACTAAGAGTTCAAAAGTTATTCTATAGCTCTACACATTATTAAGAATCACTTAAAATGCTGCGCGGTTCTGGTCTCCATACTAGAAAATAATATAAATGCATTAGAAAACATACAGAGGTTGACAAAATTAATCAACTGTATAAGGAATCTTTCAAACGAAGATATACTGTGGGCTCTGACCACACACCCTTTTGAAAGATTAACAGTGAGGGAGATATTATCGAAATAGTATAAAAGTGAAAGACAGATAGAAAGGCTGTAAACATTGTGTTGAGAATATCTAACTAAAGTATAATTCAAAGGATTCAAATTAGATAAATTCAAATTTAGATGGGATATACGAAATTATGTGCTTGAAAGGAGAGTTGTGGATGAGTAACCTCTGTTACTAGTGGCGCTTAATGTGTATCATTTTAACGGAAACTTCAATCCTAAAAGATACAACTGTTATGTTAAAAATGTATCTAACTCCCCGGACTTTTAGGTGATTAGAGTGTAGACTAAGAGTCCTGAAAAGATATTCAAATAAGTGTCGGGTGCAGCCACTGAGTTCTGAAGTGGAGCTACTGGAAGAGAGATGTTTACAAAATCACTAGTGTTAAGAAAACATATCTATCTTCGTCTTACAACTTCCTTCCTCCCCAACCCCACCTCCATCACCACCCCATCCGCACACCAGTACCCCACTACATCACCAGCACCCAACCCCCTAACAACACTTACCTTTGATATACCTTTGAAGAGTTTCGAGAGTATCTACTCTCTGAGCCCGGCCATGGGCCAGGCTCGTCTGGTGCTTGCCTGGTCAACCAGGCTGTTGCTGCTGGAGGCCCACTGCCCCACATATCCATCACAGCCTGGTTGATCTGGCACCTGGTGAAGATATTTGTCCAGTTTCCTCTTGAAGGCTTCTACACTGGTTCCAGCCGTGTTTCGGATATCTTCTGGTAAGATGTTGAATAGTCTGGGACCCCGGATGTTAATACAGTGCTCTCGTATTGTCCCCACCGCAACCCTGCTCCTCACTGGGTTTATTTTACACTTTCTCCCATATCTCTCACTCCAGTATGTTGTTATGGCAGTGTGCAGATTTGGGACCAGGCCCTCAAGTACTTTCCATGTATATATTATCATGTATCTCTCTCTCCTCCGCTCCAATGGCTCTCCTCGGCTCCTACACCACACAAGAGTATGTAGTAACATGGTGTTGATGACAGGACCAGCCCAACCCCACATCACAGAAAACACAAGTTAAAAGTTCTGTCATGAAGCCTATAATTTTACCCCCAAGTTCCTTCCATTCCTTGTCTGCTCGACTAAGTGGTTTGATTGTATTTTGTGGTAAAAAAAAAAACTTTCAACATTGAAACCTTTTCAGTAATATAACAATTGACGAGTTGATGGTTTCAAGTACACGGAATACTCGAAATATGTTTTCGGGAGTAAATTTCTCCATTGCCCGGTCCTAGACTAAGCCTCCTCGTTGTTCTAGGCCTGATCAACTAGGATGTTATTGCTGACCGCACGTACTCATTCAACTTTCCCTGTAGTTATGTACGTATGTGTATATATATATTATACGCACACGCACACTTTCAATAACACTTCAGCGCGGCCTCTAGCGTGTGCCAGGTATGCAAATGGAGTAGTTGAAATTCACAAAAATATACGCAATGCATATTCCATTTATGTTCATTTAAAAGTCGTGACGATAAAAAAGTATTTTTTGTTAATTATTATTTGGAATATATTCACATTTCCAGTCTTGTATAGCATTTTAATACTGCGAATTTTAAATCTTATAAAAGATTATCTTTTGGGTTTAAGTACTGCGCGCGCACAGTACTACTTATAAACATTTATATACTTAATATATATAAACATTTATATACTTATTAATTTATTATATAATGCATGCATGTCTCGGAAAAGATAGTAATAATCAATTGCAACTTTTTCACGAGAGAGGAGAATCGAACGAGGGGAATGTAACTGCAAGTCCCCCCCAATTTATCGACGCGGCCCTGGTGGATACAATAATGCACCTTCAAACCCTTTTCAATTACATCAGGTAGCTAGTTTGAGAATTCACTACTGAACTCGACCCCTGCAACCACATATAGGTGAGCACACCCAAACTCACTCGCCCAGCAAAAAAAAAAAAAATCAAGAAAAGGATTTTTTATTGAAACTAATGTAGAGACATTCAATGTTTACAAAAGTGTGGAGGTTTCTTGGTATTATGGTAATGGTGGCCCACTTGCGCAACACAACCACCGCATGATGCACAATACTGCAACATTACAGCAAAGCTATTTCAAGCGGAAAGAAGTAATAACAGTATTACATGGAGAAAATATGCCCTTTATAAACTAAACAGAAATAATAAAGATCCAATAAAAGCAAAAATAGTGTAGGTTGAAAACAGAGGAGCAAGAGCGATGGAGGTTCATGAATTAGCAAAAAAAAAAAAATATATATATATATATATATATATATATATATATATATATATATACGGTATATAAGGATTATAAGATTAAAGGTGCATTATCACAAAAAAAGATACAAAAATAGCACAGCAGCCTCAGCCAAGTTTATCATATCAAATAGGAAGTTATGAAAACTAGACGAAGGGGCTATTCTAACTTAAAGTAACAAAATTAACTTTCACACTAGCACACTCGCACATCTAGAGGAGGCTACTTTTAAATACTAAAATTAACTTGTACACTGTCACACTCATTTTCAAACCCACACGCTCCCTCATCTGAGAACGGCAAGAAAAGAACTCTAGTTCATTAAACAAAAACAAAACAACTATAAATTTGAAGAAATGCGAGCAAGCTTCGCAGGAATGTGTGGGCAGGGACTAACTAAATATTCCTCCTCTCCCTTTAGCCTTTTCTCTCTCCTCTCCCCTCTCCTCCCCTCCCCTCGTGTATTAAAGAGTATTAAAGGGAGGAGTAAGGGAGAGAAGTCGGGTATTTTAAGAGTGGCCGCCCTTCACAAAGTGGCTTCCATGACACACACTACCTGATCTCCTCCTTACAAAGGTGTTTTTTTTATGACCCCTCCTACCTTCTTCCCTTCGTCTCTCCATTCTTGCTTCCTCTCTCTCCCTTCTTTTCCCAGTTCGCCCATATCCTACCTAATGTCTCTTGGGAATCATCGCCCCCTCGGCCAGGTTTCAGACTAGGTTTCCTATTTTGGAAATGGATAATAATAAAAATAATAATATAGTAGTACTAATACTAGTAATACATAAAAATATTACATGATCGAATAAATAGTATTTTACAGATTTTTTCTGGAAATCCCCCCATAGTTATGCAAAATATTTTGGGCAGACTAAACTAGGACACAACATCACGTAATACTAATAAAGTTATACAATGTACACTGATGCAAGACTATCTGTGTATGATTAACCTGCCAGCTTGTGTGGTCTTGAAATATTAAAAATAACAAATGTATCAGTGCAAAACAGTTAGGCTTCAGTAAGCTCTCACAATGTTGGTAATGCAGTGAACACTAGTCTATGAGAGCTAAGAAACCCACTCTGATGCATAAATAAAACAAGGAAGTAGTGGTTGTATGTACACACACAGTATATTACAGTGAAAAATCACGTCATACAGCAATAGAAGAAGAAATAGGATTTATGGCAGTATAAACATTACGTAAATAGGGAGAATACGAGTAATAATACTGTATAGTGTGTCAGTGTATATGTTGCTTACTGTGTCATTCTTTCTTCTGCACACTGATTATTATACTGTCAGTCTCCTGTATATCATGGAGATTATACTATCGGTCTTTCTCCTGTATATTATGGAGATTATACTATCGGTCTTTCTCCTGTATATTATGGAGATTATACTATCAGTCTTTCTCCTGTTTATCGAGATTACATACAAGTAACTTTACTACATAGTAACACGCTCACAAACAAGGAGGTTTTCCTCCAATGCTTCAAACGGTACAGAACATCCGAACATTAAACATTACTGACATTGAACATTACGCAACAGTTTGTCATCATAGTTACCTTAAGTTGCAACTTACGTTAGAAATCCCTCTCGCACCACAAGTGATATTTGTGTAGATTGGAACGTTTCTTATTTATCTTCTGCCACCTCTTTGCTTTCTTTAAATTTTCTTATTTGGGTTAAACACAAGTTTTAATATTTTTATATAAACTAACAAGCCTAACGGCTTGACAAAGTTCCTGGAGAGCGAAACGATGCCGCAATAAAACGTCATATTAGTTGCACGTATTTCCTTTTACCTAACATTTTAGTTTTCCCAATCTCCCTCTTAAGAATTCATGAATAAAATTTTCCTCTAACATTATGTTATTCTCCCAGTGTTAAAATATTAATTGTTCAAGTAAAGCAGCCACACATTTTGTTTGGACTTTATTATTATCCTTTAAAAAGTATCCCTTCTATTCTGGTTTTACTAAACCTATTATGGTATATTACTGTGGTATCTACCAAGAGGTGAAGAAAGTCGTAATGAGAAGTAAGAAGCTTAAGTAAAGACAGTTAAGAAAGCATTATTACAGACAGGGACGACATGACTAGTAAAGATACTAGGAAAAATAAGAGTATGCGGAAGTGATATAAGGAGAGTTGAAGCAGGCACTAGTGGTGATCAATACTGCTGCCTGCTTCCACGTACTCTGACCCCACCCCACCACCACCCCCGTGCCCGCCATGCACGAACAGGGGTGTGGGTGGTGAAGCGAGTGGTGGGAGGTGTGGAAGAGGTTTGTGGAGGTAGTGGTGGGAAGTGTGGAAGAGGTTAGTGGAGGTAGTGGTGGGAGGTGATGCTATACAGTATATACCTCCTTCACCGTTATATTACAGAAGTCAAATTTAAATACATGCTTGGAGTCTACATGGAATAGCTTCCGGAAGTCATCCCCATCCCCAGCCCGGTCCCAGACCAGGCCTCCTGGTTGCTGGCCTGGTTGATCAAGCTTTTGGTACCCGCAGTCCAATGTATATACCAGACCCCATCTGTCAAGCCTCCTGCTTCCATACAGAATAATTTCAGTGTGCAGGTTTGGGACCAAACCATCCAGAATTTTTCAGGTGCTGATTATAATGCATCTTTCTCACCTATGATTATAATGCATCTTTCTCACCTATATCCCAAGGAGTACAGTTCCAGGGACTAGGTGTTCCAATGCAATGAAGGTTCTCTGTATACTTTCTAGTTCTGCCATTTCTCCTACTTTAAAAGAGAGTGTATACAGCAATATTCAAGCCTAGAAAGAACAAGAGACTAAGTATCATCAATTGCTCGGCATTTCTTGTTTTGAATGCTTCTGTTATCCAGCCTGGGACCAGTCCCAAATCTGCGCCCAGGAATCTCTTCCTACGAAAGAGGCTCAGCAGCGTGCAAAACACCCACAATGAAAAGCAGGATCGCCATGAGTACACACAGATAACACACAAAATGTAGGGGTCCCAAGGCTTTTCAACAGCCTCCCATCATAAACAAGAGGGATTGCAAACAGACCTCTGGCTATCTTCAAGAGGACACCTAATAAGTTTCTCAAGGCAGTTCCTGGTCAGCCGGGCTTTGGTTCGTAACTGGAATGCGTGCGGTCAGCAGTAACAGCCTGGTTGATCAGACCTAGATCCACCAGGTCCCCTAGTCTGGGACGGGGGCGCAGGGGCACTGACCCCCGAAAACATCCTTCAGGTATAATTTTCCTCGCAATTACGGTAACACTTGTAATCCATGAAAGAGAGATCCTCTAATAGTGTCAAGAGAAGACACGAAGAGAGAGAGAGAGAGAGAGAGAGAGAGAGAGAGAGAGAGAGAGAGAGAGAGAGAGAGAGAGAGAGAGAGAGAGAGAGAGAGGACAAGGAGAGAAAAAGAGAGAGATGTTAAGAGATTAGCTAACAAAGAGATGAGTGGATTTGGGATGTACACAGCAAGAGAACGTAGAGACAGACACATAACGAGTCAAGACAAGAAGGAAACGTAAGAGAGAGAGACGAGGATCGAAAGAAAAGAGAGTGAGAGAGAGAGGAGATGAGAGCAGTTATCGAGGACAAAGGGAACTACACAAAACAACAAAATTTGTTCTAACAAAGAGATAGGGGATACCCTGATTAATAAACCAACGAACAAACCTTAACGCTTAGACACACTAACGTAACCTGACTAACCATATCGAACAATCATGGTGGTATCATAATGTAACCCAGTTTGCAAAAACACAAAAATCCTGTTAAACATAAGAGGTAGTGATACCATTGTTATTTGTGCTATTAAATCACCTTTACCTTAACTACTACTACTACTACCCCCTAAGTACGTTACCATAAGCAAAACCTCCACTCTTTAAACAGCAGAAATATAACCTATTATTATAAGAGGAAAATGGAAGTATAAGTTTTGATCTTTAAGTCGTACCTCTAATCGGCCGTCACACCCTGTACGTCCAAACATAACAAACCTACTCATTTTCAGGAGAAGTCTCACCCCAGCAGGAGGAAAATGGAGAGCACTCAACTGACCAAAAGGAGGTACTCTAATTGCCCTACACTTCGCACATATCGATTCCCATCCACAAACCAAATGGCACTGTATAACACACAAGTATACCAAACCATACCACAACACCAAGCTATACAACACTACGCTAGCACGCCAAGATCTAAAATATCACATACCAGGCTCCCACCAACACTTATCAATTTATCTTCCTCAACATTACCCCTCCGCCCACCACACAGGACCCTCATGATAGTAACAAGTTGAAAACTCTCTGAACCTATTTGTTTGGGAGTTCTACCTCATCAGTAAACCCAACAACTACATGCTGGTTCCTTCCTTCCCTCACTCCTTACACACTTTCCGTTTTATTCTTTTCAGCATAAATAGAATACACCATCAATGTGCTGCTACCGTATTCTACATGACAGCTACCATGTAATTATCACAACAGGGTACAGAATAAGGACAAAGAGCTACCTGTTCTTACACAGACAATCCTTCAAGTGCCTCGATGGATCAACTGCCTCCCAGCATGCATAAGGGGATTACCAATAGACCCCTGGCTGCCTTCAAGAGGAGCTGGACTGATACCTAAAGTCAGTGCCCGATCAGCCGGGCTGTGGTTCGTACGCTGGACTGCGTGCGGCCAGCAGTAACATCTTGGTTGATCAGGCCCTGATCCACCGGGAGGCCTGGTCAAGGACTGGGCCGCGGGGGCGTTGACCCCCGGAAAAACCATCCAGGTAGACTCTAGGTAGGTAGGGCTTAACCATGAATATAAAAGTGAGGTGGTAACCACAAGCGGAGCGGCAGACTTCCTCTGGCTGGCTCCTCAACTTACCCCCCAGCTAGAAAGATTTACTCACCAGGGAAGTCATTTCTTCCTCCCAGCGTGGGAGTGGTGATGAATAACCTGTGGCGTGGGCGTGGACGTGCTGCGCGAGGGAAAGGAATGCTGTGCCGGGATTATTCTGTTTGGGTGTGGGCGTGTTGGGAGTGTGGGCGTGCTGGGCGAGACGTTGTTTTTCTTCGTTTTCTTTGTTTAACTTTGCTTCTTTCTAATATATCTTCGTTGTCCTTAACTTATTTTAGTGTTTCAGTTATATATAACTTTATTTTTTTTTATTTGGTCTTTTGTCAGGTCTTGCTTAATAGTTAAAGTCTTTGGGGTCTTCAGATTCCTCACATCCACGAAGCAATTGTTTCCCAACTTGAGTATTGAAACATATTTTTCATCTTTCTCATAATTAATCTTACGTACCATGCGATACATTTGTTCATGTGGAAACCGTTTATATATTGTGAGATCATAGCAATTTACTTTTCTTCCTTCGTTACTCTCAGATTTTATTTCATCGTCTTCCTCAATACGGCCAAATATTATGACTGTCCCTGGTTCCTAACGTACTCAGCTTACACACTGAGCTCCGTGGTTCGATCCCCGGTACGGATGGAAACATTAGGCGTGTTTCCCTAAGACACCTGCTTTCCCTGTTCACCTAGAGGTATTTGGGTGTTAGCCTACTGGTGTGAGTCGTATCCTGGGGACAAAATTAACCTAAATTGCCCAAGATGTTCATTATCCATGTTCTTGTATATTTTTTTTACACCAGAATTTAAAGGCTTAGAACAGTTATCACACCTTAGCTCAGTTTATGGCCAAGCCCTATCTAAAATATACTACCCCGTTCCCCGTCAAGATACAACCCACAACAATTTACTATTACCCAGGGGTAGCAGCTGTAAGGGGGTGTTCTGCTGGGTGAACAGGGGCTAAGAAATATTCCCCTATTTTCTCGCATCCTTCATAATATAGTGTGATGATATCTGTTTACTGCTTATCAAGCAAGGATGTTAGTCTCAGTTTTATAAACTCATTTCTTTGTTCTGGGAGTCAGAACTCTGCCCTTCTGATTACCTTATCTGCGTCCATTTTCTATTTTTTTTTTTTTGGGGGATGACACCAAAACAGATTGCACATTTTAAAAATGCTTTATGTACGAGAGAGAGAGAGAGAGAGAGAGAGAGAGAGAGAGAGAGAGAGAGAGAGAGAGAGAGAGAGAGAGAGAGAGAGAGAGAGAGAAAGCAAGCTTCTATACCCCTAGACGGGCAGAAAGCAGCAACTTCACTCTGGCTGTAATCGTCTCCAAAACATCACTTCATCTGAGATCATTTATCCCAAGAATGACTCGAGTCTGGAACACATTCGTACAGCATTATGACGTCAACGAGATAAAGTCAGTTGATCAAATGAAAATGCTGGTCCACAGATGTAAGTAACAGCTCTTAGCTTGCCAATAAAGATAGGAATCCTTAACTTGCAAATAGTTTGTCAATAAAGCTATAGATCCTTAACCTAACCTTGTCAAACCCTGTGTAAAAATAATAAAAAAAGACAGACAGAGCATGAGAGGGAATGAAAGGGATAGGGAGGGAGCATGAGAAAGGGACAGGAGGGGGATGAGAAAGGGAGGGGAGATGAGAGGGGGACGGGGAGATGAGAGACGGATGGGGAGATGAGAGGGACGGGGAGATGAGAGGGACGGGGAGATGAGAGAGGAACGGAGGGAGATAAGAGATGGACGGGGAGGGGAGGGCAGAGGGAGCGGGGATAAGATAGGGACGGGAGAAGGGGGGGAGGGACACTCAGGCTCCTGCTGTTCGTCCATTAGTGTTGGCACGAGTGACAGGTGTCACTCCCGTCACTTCTTGTGCACGTCCACCCACGCAAAACTGTGGCGCGCCTTCGTCTGACACCCACACATTACTACCCACGACACTCCACCCACACCCTGAATTACCCAGTCACCCACACCACGACACTACACTCCCATTCTGCCCTGCACACCACACAAGACATATACACCGTGAAGTGTACGTCTCTCTGTATAAACGCTGAGAATTTACTTTAATCCCCAATTTATGGATTAAAGTATTCTTCACTGGTAGTGAACAGGTTACAGGCAGCCTTAATGACCCTATATTATTAATACAATCATAACTAAGCGCTAAACTCACTAGGGTCATACAGCTAATGACCGTATAGCTTTTAGGCCCAATTAATCAACCAACACCACTTTCCTCCACCTAAACTGTGACCCGTTTCCAGTGTTTGTCTGGAGCAGCGCGGCCTGAGGCTATTCTTCTCTAAGAAATGTTAACAATTTAAATAGCGCTGTGACCAAGAGGCCATTTGATGTCTCGCTGAATCTTCAGTTTCTATTCCTAATATTTTTAGTCCTCGGGGAGGAGGGGATGGAATGTAATTCTATATTTAACTTTCCCAAGCCTTCATCTGGGGGTTAGAGGTGTCAGGACGATTTTCCATGGAATACAAGACAGTGTCTTGTTTGTTTTGTTCCAGTCAATACCCCTATTGTTGAAGTTAAACTGAAGAAACATCCTCTCACGTTGAAGGTCTCTTTAGGTGGCCACAAACTAGTTTACACTCGTCTGATATTCAGGGAGATTGTATGCTAAAAAGACTAAGTGGGTTATGGCATTTTAGTGATAAGACGTTTGGACCACCAGGGACTTGATCAAGTCTCTAAAGTAAGTAGTGGACGAGAAACGTCAATAAAATACCATAAACCGCATATTGTGTTTAATTAACATACTTGTCGGTATATTACTGAAATACTGTACACATTGAGACTAACCATAAATGCATGATCTGATTAGTTTCTTGCTAATCGAGAAGACCAAACCTATTATATTATAACCTCTAGTAGGTTTTGTTACCTCCTGACCCAGGGTTTTCAAACTGTCAGTAAAAGAACTTTATCTTCCAAGGATGAACCCAATCAGCTCGACGAAATTAGCCCGGAACTGAGGGCACTGTACAGAGTGCAGAAGAACCCGACAGACTTGAAGAGCTCCCATTGTAACATGCAACGGCACAGGCAACTTTAATGGCAGACGGATTTCCTATCCTTTCACACAGCCGAAAAAAAACCCTGCGTGATGGATTATGAAAAAATGGTATAGTGATACCGACAAGAAACGTGGCGAAACGTTTCCTCTAATAAATGTCCTAAACTGTACATGTGTCTTTTTCCACATGGGTAGATATGTTCCCAATACGAAAGTATCAGAGAGCAAGATAGCAGCCCACTGTGGATGTACCCAGGTACTGTTGAATAAAAAAATCTTAAATGGTTTATTCATCAATATATGTATGCCTAACATGAAGCAGGAAGCTGCTTACAGTGCAGATTCAGGGAACGCTCCCAAGATTCAACAGGGACAAGTTTGGAATGCCCCAGTGCAAGGTTAGGCCTGCCTGCCCCTCTACCAACCCAGCCTGAACCCTGGCCGGATCAGTTATCTCTGACCATCACTGACTGCATGACCTACATTCCGAGTAACTCACATTCACACACAATTGACGCCACTTGAACGCTTGGTAAAAATAAACCAATAACTTCGTTCTTAAGAGAATAAACAATTTGGAACATAAATCAGCTAGGGGAGAGAAGGAAAGCGGGAAGGGCAAGAGGGAGGGAGGGAAGAAAGAAGAAAAAAAAGCTCATCAACATCTTTTGTGAAGCTGGCAGAACGTAGGCTTCTCAATCTTACCCTCATTCTAAAGCTTTTTCATAGATTATTTTCTCCTGTATCTGTGGGGCAAAGGTAGGGAGATAATATATTAAGGTAAGGACAAGCGAGTTAGACCTGTCTGACTCACCTGTCCTCCTAATAGGATGGGCGTTTTCACGCGCATTACAGGTCATTGATTTCTACCCAACCTAAATCTCTATAAATATAAATAGTTGTTATTATATGTTAGATTAGGTTAGGCTGGATTAACGTATATTAACCTACATTTACGCTTAGTTAACCGACAATAAAATAACAAACGAGTCGCTTACGTCTGGCACCGTGCGGGACAAATCGTAGTCCCTTAAACACTTCATCTCATTATACACTATGTCAAAGATTGTTAAAAAGAACTACACTCGGACTGTATACAAGGAATCAAACTCATTCACTTCACACATGATTATAATAAAATAGAAGCGCTAAACCACAAGGGTCATACAGCGCATTTCACACATGAGAAAAAGTATTTTGGGTTTCTTTTAATATCACTAATGGCTTTTTGCTTCTTTTCTCTCTCACCAGGGCTCTGCACGATGCATTCAACTGCATCTCTAGGGTTTTCATCTCTAATCAGTCTCTTTGATATTGAAAAAAAAAGTTAAGTTTCTAAGAAGTTCAGTGATTCTTCGTCTTCGCCTGCAGATGGAGCGTCTCCCTAACTTGCGTCTTTTTTCCTGTAGCACACTTCTAGTTCTCGACACAGTTTTAAGAATAAGTAAAGCAACGCCCAGGAGAACAGTAATACATGCCACAATACGGTTCATGAAGCGAGATAAGGAATTATGAATAGATCCCAACAAGAAAAGTCAGGATAAACAGAGCACGTATGTACGTACATACACACCCACACACGTGCGTCATCCCATTACTAACTCATGGGATCTGTTCATTATAGTCAAAAATTTCATTTCCGCAGGAAATTGAAACTAAGCATTAAAATTCCACACATTTGACAAAAACCTGCACAAAGTTTAGGCTTTAAACCTAGTGCGTGACTCGGGGCCAGACAGTGCTATACTAAACGAGACCAGAAATATACAGATGAGAAGGAAACAGCTATCACAATTACAACACAACCATCGCCATAACTATCATACACTCATTACCATCACAAGCAACACCACATTCATCGCCACGACGACCAACACTCATCACTACAATCACCGCCACCCATCAGTAACTATTTTTATTCTGCCTGACTGCCTAGCTATCAGGACAACTATCACCACCACCACCCATCCAGCATTCCCCTACTCCAACACCCCCGGACATACGGAGAAACTACCACACCACATTACATCTTTACTTCCTCTCCAGTTGTTAGATTTAATATAGGTTAAAGGCCTGTTAGCTGCACGTGAGTCACTGAAGCTACAAGTCACTCATACAACAAGTCAACGATAATAATAACGGATGGTGACCCATAACTACTTCGAGTCAACAGTAATAACGGATTGTGACCTATAACTAACCCATCACCAAATCAACGATAACTATAATACCGCATTAGCTGCCTTAAACTCCGTGACCAGTTACAAAAGTGAGCGCTCATTCTTCCTCATAACGGCCGTCAGACCATCGATCCATCGGGACCCAAGAATGGAAAAGTATACTCCCTCCAGTCAGCCCTCACAAGAAATTATTTGATATTAAAAGTTTCCAGTTTAGCTGACCAATAAAAAGATGGGAAGGTGAGAGGGAAGGGGGGAGTTTGAAGGTAGTAGCAGGCTACATTCTAGCAAGTTATTCAGCCTTAAAAAGTGGGTGAGGTGGGAGGGGGAAAGAGGAATGCAATGGAAAATATAAAATCCTATTTTTTGGTAGTGCTCCCTCTAAACTAGGAGCAGCAATATTGCATTCTTTCTCATGTGGGTTCATGTGTATAATAACTAGCGCACATTCTTAATTAACCACAACATACCTACTCTTAAAACTGTACATGGAGACTCCCCTCTCAATAACATCCAGTTCATTCCACTTCCCTACTTAGCTAGAGGCTGAAAATAGCTCTTTGTAACATTTGCATTACATATCTGTTTTTTTTTAGCTTCCAGTAATGTTCCCTTGTTCCTGAACCTCGCATTTCAAACATTCTGTCCCTATTTAAATTAGCAATTCTTCCGAATTTCTTTTAGATCGTAAACATGTCCCCCGTAGCCCTCCTCAGAAAAAGCCGTCAGGCCGAATTTTTAGTGCCTATTCATATTACATACTTTTCAACTCCGGGACTAATCATGTGGAGGCTTCAAGCTGGTGCTTATCATTCTAAGATAGAAATGGCATACAATATGTACAGTTCTAAATTATTCATATTTAGGAATCCGAAAGCTGCTAAAAGAGTTGCTAGCCTCACATAAACAACTGATGTTATATATACCCTTGATATGCTCCTCCGCAGGCATTTTCCGCATATGTTCACTCCCGGCTTCTTCCTTCTCTTCGTCGACGCTTGTAGTTTTTCACTTCCAAGTCTATTTTCAACTCCCGGCTCCTTCTCTTCGTCGATGCTTTTAGGTTTTTTTTTTTTCGACTTCCCAGTCTATTTTCAGTCTCCGGTTTTCCTTTTCCTTACCTGAATTGCATGACCTGACACTTATTCGGATGGAACTCCATTTCTCCCGGGAAGCCGTCTCTGTCCTCTCCCGCTTGTATTTTCTTAAGATGTATTCGTAGTGTTTGTGCAACCACGCGCACAGCACAAGGTTTTATTTTATCCGACACATAATATAACAATAATAGACCTACTACCGACTGTAATGCGTATTTACCTCCTTCCTTCCTATCTGTGTATGTGTGGGCGGGAAGGTGTATGTGTGGATGAGAGTGCAGGTGTATAAAAAGTCAGGAGTCGCTGTTGCCATGGCCCACAGAGACCCTTCCCGATTCACACGTATTCTCTGCCAAACAATTTCAACTTCTGGTCAAACTTTACATTGGCCACCCCACAGGCAACTTTTCCCGGTCGTATAGTCAGATTAAATTCATGTACGAGAAAGGGCACGTGAAAACATAATATTCACGTGGTGCTACATATAACTGAAGATAAATGATCATTTTGCCGTACCTAAAGACACCATTAATTTATATCCCAGGAAAAATGCTTAATTTTCCCAAAATTTGTTTTTACTTACATTGTGAAGCATTACGCTCGCTGATGAAAATTCTTATATTTCTTGGTTCATTCCCGTGTTCAGTTTCTATTGTGTTCCTTTGTCTTAGTCCCATCTCATTCGGCAGCCTTTAGTTTTCCAACCTGTTGATACATCTAGGCGTTCTATGTTATCCTGTCCCCTGTGATACCTTCTCTTTCGTTCCCAGATTGAATTTTTGAGCTCTACATAAGTAGAGCTCTTTTTATCACTAATTAGATTGCTGGCATATCTGGAAAATTTCGAGAATTACCACGTGCTTGTCATGTAGATTTGAGGATGCTGATGCATACTGGAGAAGGATGTAGGTTTTAGGATGATGTATACAGTAGATGGGTTTTAGGATGGTGCATACAGTAGGTGGGTTTTAGGATGGTGTATACAGTAGATGGGTTTTAGGATGGTGCATACAGTAGGTGGGTTTTAGGATGGTGTATACAGTAGATGGGTTTTAGGATGGTGTATACAGTAGGTGGGTTTTAAGATGGTGCATACAAGCTTTAAGATAAAGGTACATACTTCACTACTTGCCCTACATATTACGTGGTGTAGCAGCAGCCTGAGAGATTCATTACTGTCAACACCGCTGTTGTTGTGTTTGGGTGCTTCCTGTCGCTGCTATTTATGTATACTCAAGTCGTTGTTCCCCTAAGAATTATTCGAAAAATATTGATCTAAAAATTAACGACGCACTCCTGAAGGTAACGAGAAAAAGACTAATAATCCAATAAAGTGAAAGAGAAAGGTACACGAAGAAGGTCAAGAGGGAGGGGGCATGGGGCAGGAACTAGCTCCTCACACTGATTAACAACCACTTGTTCAGATAGCTGCAACTGGATGTCACTCTCCCGCATCCTTACTAGTGCACAAGCACACCCACCACACCCACTCCCTCACTCACAATACCTACCCACCCATCCACACCCGCCCAACCTGCCTTGTCTATCACGTAACCACAACTCTCGTCAAACACGTCTTATAAAAAGTAAGCGTACTGAATATTTCAGTGCGTAATCATATATATATTTTATATATATATATATATATATATATATATATATATATATATATATATATATATATATATATACGTGTTTGACGAGAGTTGTGGTTACGTGATAGGCAAGGCAGGTTGGTCGTTAATTTATATATACACACACAATGTCGTGCCGAATATGTAAAATTGGTCAATTAGCAAGAACCTATTTAAAATTAAATCCTTTCTAAAATTTTCTCTTATACGTTTAAATATATATTTTTTAATTTACGTTAATGTAAAAATTAATAATTTTTTACCAAAAGAACCTTAGAAAATTTACCTAACAAGCTCAATTTAATTTAGCCTAATCCAACTAAATATATTTTAGATAAGTTTACAATAATTTAATAATAAACAATGCAATATATTTTTCTTATGTTCAAAATGATTTTTTGCAAAATAATTGCACACAAATTTTCGCTTGCCTTATTTGGCAAGAAGAGCGTGTGCTATTTAAGCCAAAAACGCAAGTTTTACCTATTCAGCACGACATATATATGCAGAACCACTGAAAATAATGAAATTCCAAGCGCTTTCGTGATTTCTCACTCACATTATATGGATAGATGAAAAAAGAATACCTACAATTTAGTTTTCACACACTAAACACTGTGTTCAAATGAATCTTTAATACAATACGAAATTGACTTTGCTAATTTTGAATATTACAGCCTCGACGAGTGTTTACATATAAGAGGTTGATGTCACGGTTATTTTAGTGATGTCAAGTGATCCCCTCTCCTGAAGTCAAAGGTTGAGCTCTAAAGCTAAACCACACCACACACCACTTTCCTTCCCACAGTATGACGAGTGTGGGCGACCCACCGGAGCTGCTGTATACGTGCCAGAGGGACGGCTGTGGACGTACCAAGTGGGCAGCTGAGGGCGTACCAAGTGGGCAGCTGAGGGCGTACCAAGAGGGCAGCTGTGGGCATAACAGAGCGACGGGTGTGCCTCTTTACCCTTGGCTAAGTACTGTCATACTGACTATCACCTGCCAACTGCTGTACCTGCATGTTAAACGTGTTGTATTCTGGCAGGGATGTTGGTCTTTCTCTCATGAATATAAAGTATGACAGGTCCATTTTTACCTAGTCTATTTTTTCCTGTTTTATGAGCACACAAGATGGCCGGTAAATCTTACAAATTTTATTTGCATTTAATATACAGTTTCCTTTATCTCTTCTGTGTGTTTCTTAATAGTTTTTAATCCTGGAAATTTTCTTTGCAATTGCGGAGGACTGGTCTAAGAAGGCTTAGTTACAAATACTTGTGACAGTCTGGCATACAATGTGGACACTTTCTTGAACACTCTTTGTTTATCCAGTTAATAAGGAATATTGAGATACTAACCTATGTGACATGTCAAGATATCTAAAAATAAGATTAATTAATACCTTGCGAAAATATCGTAAACTTGCTTTCAAGATGGAATTTAAATTGAAAATACATATCCAGATGTATTCCTATTAACACTTTTGGGGCCTAGTTCCTAGGCCTTTTATGTATCCATATGATTTTTAACTACCCTCCACAGGATGGCTGGCATGTACTATAAGGCAGCCGCTTCAAAATTACCCGCGGCAAAATCTAAATCCAAACTAGTCTGAGACTAAGCCACGGGAGCGATGATCTCTGAAACCACTAACAGATAACATACAACCTCACTCACTGCGAATTATGATGAGAAATTTGTGAGGGTGGCAAATCGTGGGCGCTGGCGTGAGTGTGACAACAGTGTATACACCATAGGTGCTGGCATGAGGTGTGACAACACCAGTGTACATAGTGTAAGGTGTAGCAGGGAGAGTTGTCGCTAAACATAGATGAAGTATGGTGGGGCGACTGTCTTGCTAAGCTGCCAGCTACGTACCCAACCCACATACATACCACACACACAACCACATACTACACATACACTTGCATATATCCATACATACCACATTCATGGATACATGTATGAATTAACAGTATATACACACACGTACATTTACATACTTTTCCACTTAAAACTCAAATTATGATCCTTATTAACAACAAATATTTTACTGGAGAAACTTCAATCATTACTAGTAGTTAGAGGCTTGAGTGCATACAGTTAAAAGTTCTCTGTACGTTTTCCAGCTTAGCAATTTCACCAGCCTTGAAGAGAACTGTTAGTATACGTGAAGGTTCATGCAGTGCCTGAGAGCAGACAGTGAAGTTTGATCCGTGGAAAATGATGTCAGATACACTACCTTGGATCAAGAGCTCCTCAGCATCGTCAACCTTCCTGGGTGGTATATTACACAATATTTGATATAACTTATGATCCTTATTCCTAAGAACAATTACACATATACATTATTACACTTTAATCTAGATATTTATTATAAACTTCCCCTGCTTCAGCCAGACTAAACTCCCCAACTAAACACTGACATCAGGTGTTTAATAAATAAGGCTTCAGTTTCGCACTCGTATTAACAGGAAAGTAATATCTCCGGGGATGACTGCTGTCTACCAACCTTCTATTTTAAATAGGTGTGGGGTGAACGTTTGCAACATGTTGCTAGGGGGAGGGAGGGTTGATGTGAAAATTGGCAACATGTTTCCAAATTTCCCTCTACCAATATGTTGCCAACATGTTGGTAGAGGGAAACACTGACATCAACTTTCCCTCTACCAACATGTTGGCAACATACTGGTAGAGGGAAAGTTGGAAACATGTTGCTAATTTTCACATCAGCCCCCCCCTACCCCTAGCTACATGTTGCAAACGTTCACCACATGACTCGTCCCATTTAAGGTAGGTTTGTAGACAGCAGTCATCCCCGGAGATATTACCGTCCTGTTAATACGAGTGCGAAACTGAAGCCTATTAATTAAACGCTTTGCACTTTAGCAGGGTTGAGGGCCTGTTTATCCTGTTTAAATCCAGTATATATACATTAATAATATATGGTATCCCTATAACACCCACACTCGTGAGGGCTAAGTTACGTCTGGCATCCCCATAAGACCCACACGTGAGGGCTAGAGGTTACGTTTGACGTTTGGTACCTCCGACCCACACGTGAGGGATAGTGGTACGTCTGGTATCCCCAGACCCACACATGGCATCCCATCCTCTTAACTGTCACTTTTTTCTATGTAGAGTTTACAGCACATTTCAATTTAATAATATATTTATTTACTACAAGTACATGTACAAGGTATACAGTCCTAGCTGACATCAATGACATGCTACTATATAGAAAGCCCCTTGTTATGCTGAGCATTTCGGGCAAATTAGGTCCTTGTCCCAGGATGCGACCCACACCAGTCGACTAACTCCTAGGTACCCATTTTACTGATGGATGAACATAGACAACCGGTGTAAAGAAACACGCCCAATGTTTCTACCCGCGCTGGGAATCGAACGCAGACCCTCGCCGTGTGAAGCGAGAGCTAAAAATAGAAGATAAAAAGCAATAAAAAAATACACAAATAACCGGCACATAGGAGAAAGAAACTTATGACGACGTTTCGGTCTGACTTGGCCCATTAATTAGCCGGTCTATTAAAAAAATATGTCGAGTGAACAGAAAAGGGCACCCATTGCGCACGGCTCGTATAAAACAGTCATATTTGAACTGTTCAAGGCTCCCTCTAGATCCACCCATTTCACTGTTTTTACAACAGTGCAGTGATGTCTGTGGCTAAGAAGACGGACTGCACATGGAGGCTGAATGAAGGTAGGTTCCTCCCAGACCGACACGGGAAGGAGGGTGAGGGAGCCGAGGCTGGAGGTTCTTCTGGTATTCAAGCCCACAGGTGGAGGCTTCAGGTGTACAGGTGTTGTAGTGAGTCACACCGGAACTAAATGGACCGCTCCCTATACACATCCGCCGCAGAGAACCGTTGTAACAGTGTGCACAGCATGTGTACAGAAAGCACACGCAATTCTGTACAAAAGTACGCACGCGCAAGCAAGCACACGCGCATGCACACACACACCTTGACAGCCCAAAAACAAAGTAGGCTGTTTCATGATAGGTAAAAGACACGAGCGACAGTTTTGAGAGATAAATATGACTAAAAAGTAGGGAAGGGTAGATTTTTTTGAGAGGAGCTAGTATCTCTTGCAGAGTTTTATATTCACGGTGAAGCACCAAACCTTTAAGGGTTATACAACGCCTGACGAATGAGAGACATCCAAGTTTGATCTGAGGAATGAGGGTTGTTCCAAGTCCTTGGATCACCAGCCCTTCTAGTATCAAAGTAACCTCTCCAACCCCTTAAGGAGTGCAATGGGGAAAATACGAGTGGGTGGGACCACTTGGGGTGTGAGTGAAAAGAATATAACAATATTAACACAAGAGGAACAATGACAGTCATAGCACCTCCTGATGTTAAGTATCTTATGACACGAAAAATACGGCAGCAGTCACTTCTTGGCCATGATGGTAGGTCCTGTTTGCATAATCGTTTAAATACATGAGCAACAATTCACAACAAATTCATAAATCGTAGACGAAATTATTAAACATTTCGGTTCAACTTTAACCACAGTTATGAATTCGTTTTATATTATCATTTTTTTTTTTTACACAAATAAATTTTACTGGCTAAGAGCTGTTATCCTACCTCAGCTCATTTCAAAGCCCAGCCCCCCGGATGCAACGCACAACAGTAACATACAGGTACCTACTTATTGCTAGGTGAACATGGGCAGCAGGTATTAGGAAACATGCCCAACTTTTTTACCCATGCCCGGGAAAAACCCACGGATACTCGAGCCGAGTGCTCAAATAACCATTACAATATTGTGCTAAATAATAGGATTGTTTAATTTAAAAACGGTATAAGCTAGGATTATGGAGCGGGTGGCGTCATTACTACACCACAACCCACAACAACTGCATGATGGCGTCCCTCGTTTTACTTAGTAGATGCGTTCCCAGTCCAGGACAGCTTTAGTACTGTTAACCAGATCAACACCTACCTATGATATAATGGGTTCGCTACTTTCCCTGCTCTCGGAGCCCGTCCCTGGGCCAGGCTTGTCTGGTGCACAGTGCATCGAATAAATGTGAATTCACATATTGAAAAACCTCAAAGTGAAGGATCACATCTATACAAATTATGAAGCTAAACCAGTAGGGGTTACGAAGCACCTGGGAAAAGAAGGCTATCGGATTCGATGAAAGGAAGGAGAGGAAATGTTAATTCCTTGGATCAAAAGTCTCTTATCGGCAACAGTGCGGCCAGCAGTAACAGCCTCGTTGATCAGGCCCTGATCCACCAGGCCTGGTCATGGACTGGGCCGCGGAGGCGTTGACCCCAGGAATACCCTCCAGGTAGACTGTTAGAGATCACTATATTAGCATGGTGTGGTGTAGATGAGGATCCGATGATTAATTTCTTTCTCATGTTCAGTATTCTGTGATTACAGGAGAGCTAATTATATTTTTTTAGGCTTCATTTTGCCATTTTTCAAGTCGCTCAATATTTTTTATTTGCAAAACAAGCTGGTGCATGGTAACCTACCAGGAACCTTCAGTAGGTTTTATACATTATTTTGGCAATTATAACACTGGCACCATAATTATGGTTATATCCTAACTATAGGCTTGAAACCTTTGAGTGTCTTTACATTGTTTACCTTGAATTTTTTTTTGCAGCTATTAGAGTACATGAGATTGTGACACCAGGATATGTGCTAGAAAAAACATTTAATAAGTCTATTTATTGTTAACCTTTAAGCTGAGAAGTTCAATTTTACGATTTTCACTGTCTGGGTATAAACATCTTATATCTACGTAAGGACAAGACTATCAAAGCTTATCTTTATACATTTTTGAATGGTTTTCATTTCACGATAGGTTTAGTATGGAAAAGAATAAGCATAAATAATTAAATAATTGTGATTTTTTAAAAATTATCTGATATATTAAAATAGCTCGCTTGTAACTATATTAAACTGCGATACTGTACAACTCCTTTTAGAAGTACAAAGTTATTTCTTTAATTTCCCCTTTGCATTGAAACAATGCAACATTGTGATACAGAATATTTAACATTGGCCATCTACGTTCACTTTAACTAGTTCATAAAACTTTTATTTACTTCATTTTGTGTGAATATGATCATACAATATCAAAAGTATTTGTAAATCAAGAAATATCGTGTATTTGTGCAATTTTCTCCATGTATAGTTATAAAAGTTGTCTCACAATTATGTACACGTGTGAATCAGATGCTGGTAGGTGACAGTCTTTGTGTACTCGCCTATTTGTGGTTAAAGGGGTCGATGCTAAGGCTTCTTCAGTCTAGCAGTCAGACGGGACACGGAACAAGCATACTTGTGCAAATACAATTACACTGTTGGTTGATGACTAAGGTAACTTGACCTATGGCATATAAATATGCAATTTTAACCGTAGATTACCATGTACACATCTTGCTAGTCTAAATATAACTATAATCCCGTCAAGGTCGGCGTCCTTACCCCTGCATCTAACATGTGATATGCAGATACTCGCAGTCATGTCTGTTTGCAGTCCATTAAATGAGATCATGTCTGAAGAATTTCCTTTTTAAAATCCACCCTGAGCTTGCATGGTAACGTGACACTGGCAGAAATACGAATCCCCTTCGTAATTAACTCATTCATTTTGTGAAGCTGGTTTAGATGAAAGTATTTTTTCCAATTATTATATTAATACCCATCCCTTCTTAAAGGGGTGTGCTGATTTAGTCCACAGAAGTCTTGTTATCCAGGATCAGTCAGTCATTCGTTCCCTCGCTGCACAAGCGAGGCTTTAAATAATTGATGCATCAGAGATGTCCAGAGTTGCTAATAACATTTCCCATCACAATACTGATGTTTGATATGCTACCTTTGATGCCTTCAAAGTTTTATTCCGGCAGCTGGGCCTTGGGCATGTTAGGTGCTTGCCTGGGTAACCAGAAATCACAGATTAGTACTTACAAAGTTTAAAATATCAGTTTCATAACCATATACTATATACCTATTTGAGATTCGATATATAAATTTTCTTTTACTCGCGTCACTGCTGTAATTCACTTTGACACTGGGAACGTTGATGCTATATTTGCTGTTAAAGGTCAATGGTCAGACATTAGATCGTCACACTGCAGAACATTTTTATTGTTACAATGTTTCGTTGTTAGAGCTTTAATTAACAAGTCATACACACTAAGAATGTGCCTTTTCTTTGTTATGATCGACACTACACCATTTGGATACATAAGATCAACATAATGCATATTATATTATAATCAAGGGGAAGCGCTAAACCCGTAGGATTATACAGCGCCTGTGGGGGGATGGAAGGTATTCAGGCTTAATTCAAGGAACTGGAGCACAGATCCAGTTCCCTAGATAAAGAGCCCCTCACCAGCATAAAGGAACCTTCCTTGAGGGGAACATAATGCATAACACAACCTACAGCCCCATCAAGAGCTTCTCCACACATGTGAGTTGGTAGTTTCTTAACTTTTTTTTCAACAACTTCATACACATTTAAAAGTGAAGTCAATCTTCAGCCATGGGTATTTAAGTATCCCCGAAGGAATACCGTGTGGGTGACATGTTTTCCTTTTTACTTCTTCCTCTGAGGTTTTCGTTTATGACTTGAGAACGTCTCATCCGATCGGTTTAAATTTTTCAACACAAGTTTACTGTAATCAGAGAAAGGTTTGTGAAACAACTGGCATGTGCAGTGGCCCTAATGGCCCTTTTAACAGACTATTTCTAAGTTTAACACTATCTTACTCAATGGCTCAGATTGTTACTGGTGTGAGAGCCAAATTACTAACTTTATTTTTAAAATGGTGTGATATTTTTTTCCGATAAATAACATTAGTATGTTTCTTCTGAAGGGGTTGAAGCTTTAATGTATAATTCATCAAATGAATTGAAAAAGGTGATGCCTTTCGGGTTTAGGCTGTATGGTTAATAAACTTGGAATTATTGGATTCTGTGAAGTAATGAAGAATGCCTTTTATCTGATTTAAACTTTCTGCGCTGCCAGTGCGTTTTTCTCGAAGGAAGCTTAGCGCTGATTTAGTTATGAAAGTTTTAATTTGCTTGTTTTATTATACTATCTGGTTCCCGTGTAATAACTGTAGAATGCCTCGTCTGATCGGCTTCCAACCTCTAACACCCGTGTATCTTACGGAGAGAAAGAAGTGCACTGATTTGTTGCATTTAATTTCATTTGCTGCAAGGAAACTTAGGATACGAGTGACACAAACATGCAAAAATACAATCCCCTCTAAGTGGTTGCTAGGCTGGCGTGTGGGCGCAACGCTACAAAACAAACAGTGGTGTCAGACACCACAGGGCCCCGCGCCAGTCTCCCCGTCAACACTCAAGATTAACCCTGTGCCCACCCACATACCAAAATAAATATACTCCCTCGTGTAGGCAATAAAAATAAATTAACTAGCTCAGGTAAACCTGGTTTGTGGCTGGGATCTAGCTTAAGCGTGAATGGTCAGGGGACAGTGTGGTTTGTGTTTAAAAAGAAGTGTGGATGGTATGAATCAATGGGAAATTTATTCATCTCGTGAAATTGTTTAAACCAGAAAGATAATAACATTATAGAAGAAAACAAAATTGCTATCACTGCTGGAACAAACCACAAATAGCCTGCACTTAGAGGAAATTTAAGAAGTTTCGAATAGAAATGTCGTCTTTAGTTTCCTCTCCTAAGTGTGGGTTAATTGTGATTAATATTACAGTTAACATTTACCAGCGTTTAAGTTAATTAAATTTAGTGAGTTGACTATTAAGTTGATCTCTACACTTTCAAATTAAATACTGCATTGGAATCATGACGTTTAACGTAACGTCCAAAGAGATGCACCAGTATCAAGATATTTACTCTAACCGTTGTGGAATACTTCAGTGCTGTTAGCACTATTTGCTAGTTGCATCAATATTTAATATGTTAACACTGTAAATCAACCTTGGACAGAAATTCTCGACTTATGCTTTCCAAGTTTTTGTTAAGAAATGCTACTAACTTTCGTTTTAATTGCAACTTTAGCAAGATCAGGAAAAAACATTGCAAATAATTCAAATAAGCTTTGTAAAAAAAAAAACACTTAGAAACCTGAGTTTCTTTGACCTAATTATTGTTAATACAATACCAACTTGTCCTGTGCTTGCTCTCCTTCAACAGCTGGCCAAACTTGTTCTTCTCTAGCGACATTTCGCTGTTCCATATTTATATACCTGCCAAACCATAATTTTTTTATATACCTTTGAAGAGTTTCAAGAGTTTTGCTACTCAGGCAGCCCGCCCCTGAGCCAGGATCGTTTGATGCTTCCTAGTCAACCTGGCTGTTTTTATTGCTGGCGGCCCGCTGGCCCACATATCCATCACAGCCTGGTTGATCTGGCACTTGGTAAAAGTGCAATATTTATCGAGTAACGTCTTGAAGACTTCTGCACTTGTTCCGGCAGTGTTTCTGATATCTTCTGGTAAGATTGCAAGTCTGGGACCATGATGTTTAGCGGTAAGTATAAACGGCAATTCTTGCCGTTATCAGATATCGAAATTTAGGAGAATACTTATGATAAGATAATCAATTTGAAATGGGCGGCCATTATAACGGTTTTTTTTATTTTATTGGTCTAACTCACCTTAACAGTAATATTTTTTAAAAAGTTTCCTCGGGTACACACACATATAGTATATATATTAGTGTAAAGACATATTAAGTGCAAAAATATCATGAACCTACACACTACCCATATAAATTGCAAAGCCATAAAATTATCAGTTATTCTAAAATGTGATACTGTAATAGACAAAGATACCTTTAGTCTTTTATAAAATGCCGATGATCTATATTAGTATATATATATATATATATATATATATATATATATATATATATATATATATATATATATATAATGTGATGAGCCAGAGATGTGTATCCTAGTTCTAAAAGATGTCACACAGTATTCATACAAGAGAGCATCTCAAGTGTACCCGTGTTTCTCAGATCTGGGGAAAAGAAATATTACAAGAAAGAGAACTATGAAGAAAAACATAGTAAAGATGGGTGCATACCATCATCTTACGTGTTCCCTAGTCAAATAAAACGCCAGCAACCCTACCAAGCCAAAAAAAATGTAGCAGGTTTCTATTTCACACCTATGACAGAAAAGTAGTACGTATCTCCAAAGGTGGGTGTTGTCCACTAGCTTAGGTTACCGAATGACAACAACCATATACGTATGTACATCTACAGAACAGTTTTTACAACGAGTTTTCATAATATTAAACGTTAATTTCAGATATCATTAACTGACAGTACATACTGTGGAAAAATATAACATTTTAAAGTAGACATGAATGACCCTAAATGAATAAAACATTTGAGCGAAAAGGTGAGGGTCATAGTGATCAATATATTTAACTGAAAGTAAAAAAAATAAATGAATAAGTAAAGCGAAAAGAGAATATGAAATTAAGGTTACAAGAGAATCAAAGACCAATCCAAAAGTTTTCTTTCAAGTATACAGAAATAAGATTAGGGGAAAATATAGACTCACTTAAATTTAACTCTGGTCAGCTTACTGTCAGTGACAGAAATTTTACCATTTTCAACACACATTTCCTGTGTTATTTATTGCACAAAATATAAACGAAATCCCAGCGATCAATTAGACTGGTCAGGACGAAAATAAATTATAAACCCCTGAAATATTATACATATTACTTTATAAATTAATATTATACGATTATTCGTTTTATTATTATGGAGCCTTCGAGTCGAGTTGCCATGTTGGACTGTGGTGGGTAACACTATGCTGACACGAGCCCACGCTAGTAGGGGAGGGGGTGGGGACAGCTGGTCATGTTTATAAACTCAGCACGTTAAAAAGATACTCAAGTTTATTGAGTAGGAGAAGTCGCTAGCAAGGGAAAAAATTAATAACTAAATACTGCAATTTCCACTGGAATATTTAACTGCATGTGTGGCATTCATACAACTTTAAAAAAAATGCTGTTAGTCATAAAAAAAAAGTTACAGCCAGGGCAAGAATTACCGGTCATAGGCCTACACTATCCCCATCCCCCTCTGGCTGCTTCCACAGTGTATGAATAGAAAGGACGTTGAGAGATGTGTTAGGCTACTCTCCCCGACCCCACTGTCTCAAACTGGTAAGGATTACCATTAGTTATTCTGTTTGAGAATTAAGCCATTATACTGCCACATTTCATACAAGTAATGTCAATTCTTTCTTAATGAGTCTTACTGGAAATTTTAAACTCATTTGTTGATCACCTTGGTCATTTCCCCACCAAGGTATGGCGACTCATTCACTTACAAGGCGTATCAATAACGCATAAATAGGAAAGAGTTATATTTTAAACTTGTAAAGCAGTGGTCATGGAAAGTAGTGAGTGTAGTAGTAGTCAGAGAGAATAGAATGATGCAGTGGTCAGGGAGAGTAGCGGGTGAAGAAATGGTCAGGGAGATCAGAGGGTGACGCACTGGTCAGGGAGATCAGAGGGTGACGCACTGGTCAGGGAGATCAGAGGGTGAAGCAATGGTCAGGGAGATCAGAGGGTGAAGCAATGGTCAGGGAGATCAGAGGGTGAAGCAATGGTCAGGGAGATCAGAGGGTGAAGCAATGGTCAGGGAGATCAGAGGGTGAAGCAATGGTCAGGGAGATCAGAGGGTGAAGCAATGGTCAGGGAGATCAGAGGGTGAAGCAATGGTCAGGGAGATCAGAGGGTGAAGCAATGGTCAGGGAGATCAGAGGGTGAAGCAATGGTCAGGGAGATCAGAAGGTGAAGCAATGGTCAGGGAGATCAGAAGGTGAAGCAATGGTCAGGGAGATCAGAGTGTGAAGCAATGGTCAGGGAGATCAGAGGGTGAAGCAATGGTCAGGGAGATCAGAGGGTGAAGCAATGGTCAGGGAGAATAGTGAAGCAGTGGTCAGGGATTATTATAATCATGGGGAGGGCTAAACCCGTAAGGATGATACAGCTCCTGTGAGGGGGGGGATGAAAGTATTCATCAATTCAGGGAACTGGAGCATAGATCCAATTCCCTGGATCAAGAGCCCCTCACCAGCGTCAAGGAATCTCCTTTGTGAGGAGTTGTCAGGGAGAAGAGTAACACAGTGGTCATAGAGAATATTGAGTGAAACAGTGGTCAGGGAGAATATTGAGTGAAACAGTGGTCAGGGAGAATATTGAGTGAAACAGTGGTCAGGGAGAATATTGAGTGAAACAGTGGTCAGGGAGAATATTGAGTGAAACAGTGGTCAGGGAGAATATTGAGTGAAACAGTGGTCAGGGAGAACATTGAGTGAAACAGTGGTCAGGGAGAACATTGAGTGAAACAGTGGTCAGGGAGAACATTGAGTGAAACAGTGGTCAGAGAGAATATTGAGTGAAACAGTGGTCAGGGAGAATATTGAGTGAAACAGTGGTCAGGGAGAATATCGAGTGAAACAGTGGCCAGGGAGAATATCGAGTGAAACTGTGGTCGGGGAGAATATCGAGTGAAACTGTGGTCGGGGAGAATATCGAGTGAAACTGTGGTCGGGGAGAATATCGAGTGAAACTGTGGTCGGGGAGAATATCGAGTGAAACTGTGGTCGGGGAGAATATCGAGTGAAACTGTGGTCGGGGAGAATATCGAGTGAAACTGTGGTCGGGGAGAATATCGAGTGAAACTGTGGTCGGGGAGAATATCGAGTGAAACTGTGGTCGGGGAGAATATCGAGTGAAACTGTGGTCGGGGAGAATATCGAGTGAAACTGTGGTCGGGGAGAATATCGAGTGAAACTGTGGTCAGGGAGAATAGTGTAAGACAGTTGTCTGGGAAAGTAGTAAGCGAGGCATTGGTCAGGGAAAGTAGTGAGCGAGGCATTGGTCATGGAAAGTAGTGAGCGAGGCATTGGTCAGGGAAAGTAGTGAGTGAAGCAGTGGTCAGGGAAAGTAGTGAGTGAAGCAGTGGTCAGGGAAAGTAGTGAGTGAAGCAGTGGTCAGGGAAAGTAGTGAGTGAAGCAGTGGTCAGGGAAAGTAGTGAGTGAAGCAGTGGTCAGGGAAAGTAGTGAGTGAAGCAGTGGTCAGGGAAAGTAGAGTGAGGCAGTAGTCAAGGAAAGTACAGTGAGGCAGTAGTCAGGAGGAGGAGTGCTAAGAGTGAAGCAATGATGAGGACAGTTGCGAGGTCTGGTCGCTGCTGTTGCATCACTGCACACCATGCCTTGTAAATGAACATTTCTCTACCCCCGTACGAGTGCCATTTACCAGGGTCATTTGTTTTCTTAACGAGTACCATTTGCCTATGTCAAAATGTTTATTATGCGAAATTTGACATAGAAAACATATAGTATTAAGGAATTGATACATTCTAATTCATGTTTCTACACTTATACCTGCCTTAGTATGAAGCAAAGGTTTAGAATATACTTTTGGTAGTCAATATCACTGGTGTTGCCTCAATATTACGATGCAGTAGGTTTATCACTCACCTTTGACATGCTAAAACTCTAAACACCTTACAAAAATACCATATAAAACTCACAGAATGAATTGTTTCAATGTGAAAAACAATTCTTACCTCAGAGTGTGTTACAGAAACTGTACGGTTTCTTCCCTCAAACAAGAATGAGAGGGCGCCCTGATCGTGAGAATAGTATCCACACAAGAGGTGACGGCAATACAAGAGTGGTACACACTACCCCACTGACACATTGAAACTAGACGAGCAGTCTTTCTATACCGCCACCACTAGCGCATGTGTGGCTCACCCACTACTACCACCACCACAAACATCACAACAAATTAAACAAACATTGCCGAGTGACGCTCATAGCTTCCGAAACCTACTATTAATTTAAATGATTGCTATTTTTATGTTTGTATCAAAGCGTTTGTTGGGAATCGTATGTATCAAGATTAACTACAATACAGTACTCACTGTCATAAATTCCTGCCAGAGAGTATCCACCATATTAGCTTCAAGCTCCGCCTATCTACCCATATAAGGAGGCGTGCATAAGAGCTGCCATCAGTTACTTCGAATGTTATATTTTTAAGCGGCATTTCTTACGATTTAGGTACGTTGCAAAAAGATGTTTACTATAATTCGTCAAATTAACAAGTATTTTTCTTATTTTTATGTCAGATTTGATGTGTACATCATATAAATTAAAGTGAGAGCCAACAACTGGTTACGTCACAGTGACGTCACTCGCCGGACCAACACTTCCAGCTGACCAACCTAAATATGATGTCACAAGACTGAATAAACTCCTTATAAATTTCTTATATACTTTTTCAAACACGCGTGAAAATTAATTTTACATGCAATATAAAATAACATATTTAGTTTCAACAAAGACAACTTAATATGTTTACACACAAAAGATTTCTTTGACTTTAAGATGTTATTTCTTCCTTCTACACCGGACACTTGGCATCCTTCTCGCCCTTTAACAACTTTCGGAAGTACGAGAGGAAGTTCTTAATTCCGCCAGTAATTAATAGTTGGATACCCACCAGCATCTTCTTCACCTTACTATTTAACAGTTTTCGTGCACCAAAATGAATAATAAAAGTGTGACGGGTACAAAATATAAAGGGCAATATGCCCTGGGGCAGCTAGTTGGAAATGAATGAGTCACATCTCTCCAGGTGATCTAGTGAGCAAGAATATACCTGACGTCACATACAAACATAAGTTTTTGATATATTTGAACAGTGTGTGCTTAATTGTCCACTTACTGGAGAATACAGAGACAGTATAATAACGTATGTGACATGTCAAGATATCTTATTAATGAAAATAAAATGTCATAGATATATTAAGTAAATTTCCTAAATTTGCTTGTAACAGATAAGTGAACTGTAGATATAAATTCAGATGTATTCCTGTTAAACCTTTCGGGGCCTAGTTCCTAGGCCTTTTGTGTATCCATATGCTCTTGTGCTACCGTCCACTGGATAGATATGGGGTGCACAATAAACTAACCACTTCGGTGGCAAAATCTAAATCTAATCTGATATACTATGGAGCACAGAGGTTATATATATACTGACGTGTAAACAATACACACACGATATATATATCGTGGGAACAATAATATATGTATGTATAAAATGTGCCGAATAGGTAAAACTGGTCAATTAGCAAAAACTCGTTTAAAATTAAGTCCTTTCTAAAATTTTCTCTTATACGTCTAAAAATATATTTTTTTCATTTATGTTAATGTAAAAATTAATAATTTTGTACCAAAAGAACCTTAGAAAACTTACCTAATCTTATTATAACAAGCGCAATTTAATTTAGCCTAATCCAACTAAATATATTTTAGATAAGTTTACAATATTTTAATAAGAAACAATGAATTTTTTTTTCGTTAGGTTCAGAATGATTTTTGCGAAATTATTGCATACACAAATTTTCGCTTGCCTTATTCGGCAATAACAGCGTTGTTATTTAAGCCAAAATAGCAAGTTTTACCTATTCGGCACGACATATATATATGGGACCAAAGTAGCCTTGACTGGTGAACAAGTTATATGCAACTTAATGACCCTCCTCATGTATTCAAGGGGCTTTAAATCCAAGCTTATATATAAGGCGACAGCGGAGAGGTGAGAGGAGACGCCAAGCAATCCACATAGTCAAGGTCGCCCGCTGCCCTCACAGAAGAAAGTTGTCCCACGTGCTACATGTCAGGTGATGTGGTGAGCTCACCTGTTTTGTTGCAATCCTTCCACTCCTCCCCTCTGCCTGCAGAGCTGCAGTCCTACCACACCTTTCCCGTTTGTAGTTTTGCAGTTTGTAGTTTTGCAGTAATGCTGCAGTTCCTAACCCCCCTTCCCCCCGCCTATAGTGTTGCACAATTCAACACTGCATCCACCCATAACATAGTGAATCTACTCAAAACACTGTATCCACCCACAACATTGCTTTCACTCACAAGACCGTGAATCCATTCACAACATAGTAAATCCACCCATAAGACCGTGAATCCACCAACAACACCGTAAATCCTCCCACAACACAGTTCATGAATGAAACCTCAACAATGAATTCACCCAGAAATACTGAATACACCTACAACACTATGCCCCGCATCATGAACCTACTCATATTTTTTTAAATGCTGAAGAATGTAATTTTAAACTTTTCTTAGTCTTAAATCACAGTCAACTGCAACTGACTTGGCAGTTTAAGTCTCATCATAGGACAAAGTTCTTCCTTTGCCACAATACTACGTTTATACTGCAAAAATGTCGACACTTGAGTCATAAACGAAAAAGGATTAGCTGGAGGACGAAATTTTTTTGGGAGCGAAGTTCCATTGAATGTCATTTGACCTAATGATCTTGACACTATCAAATTCAAGTGAAATCTATTAAATCAGTGTTCTATACAATATTGTAAAGCTGTCACTGCTGCTTAAAGATAAAATAGAACAGAAAATCATATTGTTTTTGTTGGCGCCCATTCAATGAATATGTTGGCAAGACTCCAACAGATTAATACATAATAACAGAGTAATATCGACAGGAGTTCAGAGGCTGTTGCGGAAACACATGAACTGACAAGTTATATAAATGCATGATTTCTCAACATAAAACACGGTGGCAATGACTGCAGTTCACTTTGGCGAAAGCAGTGAACCCAATAAAAAAAATATGGAACAAGGAGAAACATTATTGGTGGAGCTTCGAAGTGTGCTGCTATGTTCTTCCACTAACTATATTCCAAACACACACATATATGTGTGTTGATATCGTTAAGGTCATTTCCTATGCTGTGTTAAGAAATAGATCAAACTGTGGCCGACGAAGGAAAGGGTGAGGAAAATATGCTTAGTTTCCACACGTTCGAATAAACGCAAAGAAAAATGTAAGACCGTTATCATTTTATATATAAAAAAATAATAGCGTAATACTTACCTACGGGGCTATTTGCTGCAAAAATGACTGGAAGGACTAACAATATACTGTACTTAACCAAGGAATGAACCACTAGTGCATTACGATGCTGGAGGCTAAAACATTGCCTAGCTTTGGGGTAAACTGAGTTGCAAAGAAAAGTAATTCTTACATACCTTCGGTGTAGGCCATTTTTTTCAGGCTGCGGAGACCCAGTCAGTCTGAAAAGTGTACTACATTAAAATTTGGGCATTTTATAACATTCAGTCTTAGTAATTGTTTCCTAATAAGCCGAAGACATACATAAAACAAGTAACAAAAGCAATTACTGTAACCTCAGCACTAATTATTATTATAATCAAAAGAAACCTCAGCACTAAACCTAGCCCGAGGCAGGGATTTCAAATATATATATATATCTTTGATCTAGTTTTTCTAAAATTAGCTCAATTATTCCCTGATCGACACTCAAAATACGATTCAAATTATTATTGCATTCACGAGGTAGCATTAAACCCGTAAGGGGTTATATACAACATGGACTGTTTCAAAAAAGCTTAGCAATGGCTACAAAGACGTAAAGGGCAGCTGACCTAGGCTATAAAGTTGGCTAGGTCACTACTTTCTCATTTAACTTTGTTTTTAAATTAGGTGGAAAACTTACCACCACATCTTATATGATCTTTATTTTTCTTACGAGGATGGACCGGTAAGCGAGTGGGTCATGTCATTAAAACCAGCGTCAAAATAAATTTTCATATTCCTCTGGGCAAACAATGTGGAACAAATGTCTTAAGCTTTCTACACAGCTGTTTCTCTATTCGTTCTTAAATCAAATGGTTCACAAAGATGCATTACCTGTTATTTTTAGCATCCCAAATTGCCGACTTTAATCACAAATCCCAACTTATTCACAGAAACGCACGCTTGGGTGCAAACAAAACAAAAACAACAATAAAAACAATGTAGAAGAGCGGAAATAACGGATATACGTAATAGGATGTTATCTCTCATTGTTCCTGAATACAATGCGTGGGTGTGTATTCACCTATTTGAATTTACAGGGGTCGAGTCTTAACCCAACCGCACCGAGTTGTAATCACCGAATTTTGTTTTCGGGTATGGATACTCAGCTCCTGCCTTCAACCGCTTCCGAGTTCACTCTCTGCTGACTTCGAGAGCTCCTTCCATGCTGTACTGTCTGGTTTACCCTTACTCTTACTAATCTGCATGTCCTTGCATTTGTTTAAATTTAACTTTATTAGCCACTTCTTTGGGCCATCTTTACAGTATTTCTAGGTCTCCCTGAAGCTTATATCTGACCTCTCTTACTCGTATCCTACCTATATCCTATTAGGAACAGCAACGGTCCTCCAGGTACTCCTTCATCAACAGAATCATTCGGCCGTTTATTTCTGTCTGGTCTAATTTCTAGACTAATCTCGGATGTGGTACTGCATCAGATTTTTTTTCAGAGCAGGAAGATGCAGTTCGTCAATCTCTGTCTTGGTTTTATTTCTATGACGGTCATATAACTCAAATATGTTTGACAGGATTTCCCATTCTTAAATCCATGCTGGTTTTCTCTAAAGAATCCTCTCTTCTCCAAAGCTCCAATTTAATTTTTACACAATCTTCAAAGCACTATTATAATAGGCATGTTAAAGATACTGACCTGTGGATTGAGGGTGGCCCGTAGCCTAATATGCAACACTCGCTGAGTGTCCGTGGTTCGATCCCTAGCAAGGATGAAAACATTGGGAGTGTTTCCTTACACCTGATGTTCCCGTTCACCTAGCAAGCAAGTAGGTACCTGGGTGTTAGTCGACTGGTGTGGGTCGCATCCTGGGGGACAAGATTGAGGACCCAGGAAGACACGACAGTCCCTCGATGACGCACTGCTTTTCTTGGGTGGCTAACCCTCCGGGGTTAAAAATTCGAACAAAATCTTATCTTAATAACCTACATAGAAACAATATAAATAAGAGATCTCCGTCTGAGATCTTCAGCAGTACATAAAAAATAGCCTGCGTGTGTAGTGTATGTGTAGATAAGATCTAAAAGTCACATACATGTTGAGGGGGAGGGGCACTAAAGTCAAACAAACAGCTGAGCAGCTGGGATCACAGTGCATTAACTTACATAAGCTTCCTCGGTGCATACAAAGCTACATGCTGTCAGTAGTCCTAGTCATATATGTCAGCACTATTCATACTCGTTGTTAGCAGTCTTGGTCATACATAATGTCAAGTCCTAGTTGTGCACAATGTCAGCAGTCTTAGTCATATATGCTTTCAGCAGTCCTATACCTATCAGCAGTCCTCGTCATATACTGTCAGCAGTCTTATTCATACACATTGTCAGCAGTCCTAGTCATACACAATGTCAGCAGTTCTAGTCATACACAATGTCAGCAGTTCTAGTCATACACAATGTCAGCAGTTCTAGTCATACACAATGTCAGCAGTTCTAGTCATACACAATGTCAGCAGTTCTAATCATACACAATGTCAGCAGTTCTAATCATACAGTCAGCAGTTCTAATACACAGCGTCAGCAGTTCTAATCATACACAGTGTCAGCAGTTCTAATCATACACAGTGTCAGCAGTTCTAATCATACACAGTGTCAGCAGTTCTAATCATACACAATGTCAGCAGTTCTAGTCATACACAATGTCAGCAGTTCTAATCATACACATTGTCAGCAGTTCTAATCATACACAGTCAGCAGTTCTAATCATACATACACAGTGTCAGCAGTTCTAATCATACACAATGTCAGCAGTTCTAATCATACACAGTGTCAGCAGTTCTAATCATACACAGTGCCAGCACTTCTAATCATACACAGTGCCAGCACTTCTAATCATACACAATGTCAGCAGTTCTAATCATACACAATGTCAGCAGTTCTAATCATACACAATGTCAGCAGTTCTAATCATACACAATGTCAGCAGATCTAATCATACACAATGTCAGCAGTTCTAATCATACACAATGTCAGCAGTTCTAATCATACACAATGTCAGCAGTTCTAATCATACACAATGTCAGCAGTTCTAATCATACACAATGTCAGCAGTTCTAATCATACACAATGTCAGCAGTTCTAATCATACATAATGTCAGCAGTTCTAATCATACACAATGTCAGCAGTTCTAATCATACACAATGTCAGAGCTATTTGCTATGAAAGTTAATTGTTCCAACACACCTGTTAAGTTTTAAACGATGGGCGTTTTCTGTCTTGTATCATGTAGCAATATTTTCAACGCCAGCTATGTTACCCTTTATTTGATATCTTAACATTTTATACTGATAAATTATAGTCTAGTCACCACCATCACAATGCACACGTCAACATTATTATAAAAGCACGTCACTCACACAAATTGGTAATTACAATAAACATGACTCAATTATTATGAACACATCAACACCAACACTGGACACGTCACCATTATCAATACTACGCCAACACTACACAAATCATTACGTCACCACAGTACATAGTGACCATCACAACTAAACAACAGGGGGACTGGTGGCTAGCATCTTCCCTAACGGACCCACCATTTCCCTCTCAGCTGACACTCAGTTACCCATTCATGTTTAAATGCAATAAATTACCTCTTCCTCTTTGTTTCTCTTATCTCCTACTCCCAACTGTATACACTTACCCAAAAAAACTCTTCATATGAGAAACAAATGTGTGCATTCTATGAAAACTTCGGTATATTATAAAAAATATTTATGAGACTAGACTATGTATGTAGCATCTTTAGGAGTGACCTTGGTGAATTCGAACCTTCCCGCCACCCAACACAAGTCTTGACACAAACGTTTACTGCTTCATTATAATGCTCATTTTTCTAGTTATTAAATGCAATGTTGCTCCTTCTACTTAATATATATTGTGACAGGCTTGAAGAACCTACCTTAACAATACCGGAGGCACGAAGGAAGAGAGGGGACACAGTCAGGACGTTCAAGATACTACTAAAGTATTCACAGCAATAAAGGAATGGAACAGACTGCCTGCACATGTCAAAGCCAGTCATAGCGTGAGCCAGTTCAAGAAGAGAACCAAAAGGTACCTAATGAATGTAGCGACAGAAAGGGAGGAGAATGATTTTTTATTTTTTTAGTTAACACACATGTATATGTAAATAACTCTTTTTACCTTATTCCTAGTATACATATATCCTTTATAATATAATGACATATATATCCTACAATGTAAAAATTAAGTATAAAAAGGACCCCAATGGAAATAAGTCACTCTGTCTGACTTTTTTGGGTTATCCTAGGTTCTCTACACATATGCTGCTATGTATGATAATGTATGTAAATGTATTTGTGTATACCTGAATAAACTTACTTACTTACTTACACAGGATGGATGTAGCTTGAGTGGATAAGGGATTCGAGTCTCAGAGTAGGACCAGACTTGTTACTTGTGTATATCATCTGCAATGACTATATGGAATACGTAAAATTATTCAATTGTGAATACATATTATTTGTAGTTATACATTTAAAAATGGCTTATGCAAATAAATTGCAAACAAGAAACACCTATCAGAAAAAAATAGGTACCTGTGTATTGTCACATATTTCTACTCGCCTATTGGTGGTTACAAAAGTCAAGCCTCAGATCTAGGCCCTTCCTCTTAACTAACAGTTACTGGGTTCACACTCTCCTACCCATGTAGACGTTATTATGCCTATTCTTAAATCTGTGGAAAATATTGGGTATTTTCCCGAAAGGTTATACTCGATAGCCTTTCTAATGTGAATATTCTTAATGTGTGGCTGTTGGTTCGTATTTTTCTTGAGATGGGGAGAGAACCATCGCTACGGTGGCGTGGGTACGCCGAGCTGGGTCAAGTGAAGTCGCCCAGGCAGTCTGTCTCGTGGGATAAGCGAATGGAGGTGGAACGATGGGAGAGCTCTGGATATAAGGGAGATGGAAATCGGCGTTTACCACGACCAAATCGCGGTTAATGGTCTCTCTTCACAATAGTGAATGTTGTGAATATTCGCCGGGCATAATGTGGGACATTAAGTCCAAGAAACTACAATAATAGAGTGATAATGTGTTAAACAGTGAACGACGTCGCCATTACGGTGTTGATGGAGGAAATGTGCGTCGGTTCGATCAGTGTTCATCGTACACAATTATTAATGGATTAACTTCTAACGAGAGTAAATTAGTGGGACATTAAACCGACGTGTGAATAGTGTGTAAAGTGTTACGTATAAACTGTAATGAAGGGGTATAGTGAGAGGATATGAATCACTACCCCGACCAACCACGTTAAATAACGCCCGGTCTCGTGGGCGTATGAGAGTTCAAGGAATCAATCTTCTCTTGACTCATCGGGACAACCACCAACATTATCGTCTTGCCGGAAGAATAATCTACCGAGCAGGACCACGAGATCCGTCGAAGAATAGCGACAAGAATGCTGTTTCTTCCCCACTGTAAGTACTCTTATTATCTTAGCAACCGTCTGGCCAGTAGGTATGTTGGGATAATGTGGGTCTACGGTGGGAATGATAATGACGGGATCTTCAAGTGAACAGCAATGGCACGGATAAAGGGTGAGTGATATTAAGTTGTACTCTTTCCTCCTTCTCCCCAATCAGTCAGACATTAACCCATACAGTCCACAAAATTTAACAATACCGTAACCATTGGTGTTACTCATTCTTAATAAACTGGTCAAGGATAGATGTGGATTTAGAGTGAGAATATCGAAGGTACCCCTTGGATGTGACCAGGAGTGGGTCAAGTTTTCTCACACGCCTCAACGGGGGTAACCGCGGTAAAATTATACTAGTCGGTCCACTCCCCGGGAGATTATTTTGTTGTAAGTGGCGGTGAAGCCCAGACAGGTAATCTCTTAATTCCCCACAAAATCAATATAAAAAATCCTACCTCTACTGCTTCACTGTGCTAATTATTGCACTTCATAAGCACTCTGCTCAAGATCAGATCAAGCCTATTTACCTTCCATTCCCCTGCAAATTTTGTCCTTTCTCATACATATAATAATAATAAGTTTATCTGCGGCTTTAGCTTTAACTGTACCCTTGTGTACCTGTTTCTTGCCTGCAACAGTTTATCATTCTTCACCATATCAAATCCTCTTGAACATTTTGTAAGTACTTATATAAAGTTCTCCCTAGTTCATCAGTCCTCTGATGTCATGAAGTTTAGTTCCCTTAATGTGTTGATTGACATGGGTAGAATATGAAATGGTTATAATCATAACCATAGTTTTAAAGGTGGACCGGTAAGCCAGCGGAAGGCCTCGGTCACATGACCAAATGCTCCAGTGGCGGGTCATCATCTAAGACTCGCGTCAGGAAACACTTGTCCTGTTCCCAGACAAATCTTACCTAACCTAACCTAACATGGGTCTCATCCAAGGAAAACGTTTCTTAAGGAAACTCTAAAATGTGTGTAAAACACAAATCCACACCTACTGGGAAAATTCAGGTGTTGAGCAAAACATATCCTCATTGCGATGTATTTAATTGTGTTAAAAAGGAACTTCATTAGGACAGTGAACATTGGGAATATATTAGATATCTTGTGTTAATGCACGACGAAAATCAGTCTGCGTGGCATACATTGTTCGTACATTATATTATTATTACATTCATGGAGGAGCGCTAAACCAAAGGAGTTATTATTATAATCATAACTAAGCGCTAAACCCACAATCATACATCCGAAGGGGTTATACAACGCCTGGGAGGAAATTAAAATCGAAATATTTTTTTTTTTTAGAAACATTCATAAAATTTGCAATGGCTGGATTCATAATTCGGATGGTTACAGTTTTGATGCAATTACTATAAAAATACATTGTGATAAAAATGCATGCTCAAAGAATGCCACTTAATATGCAAAACATTTCGGGCAAACAGACTTGATCCAACCTGGTGTGTGTTTCGGGGGTCAACGCCCCCACGGTTCGGTCTGAGACCAAGGGTAGATAAATCCAATTACTTGGATCAAGAGCCCCTCAGCGGCACCATCCTTGAGGAATGTTCTTGCTTTAATCTCGTAAAAACATGGAAAATTTTGTTAAAAAAAAAAAAAAAAAAAAAAGGGAAGTTTTTTCACATTATTATTATTACGTTCATGGTAGAGTGCTAAACCCATAAGCGTCATAAAGCGCCCTGGGAATAGGAGGCAAACAGATTTAATCCAAAGAGGAAACCGGCTTCAGTTCCTTGAATCAAGAGCCGCATATAAAATATTCTTGGCCTCATAGTCGACAAATGAGACACTTGTGCGACATTTGGGTAACCTTACTGGTGAAATGTTCCGCCAGCCACTGGCTTCGTCAGTCCAACACAGAATAGTGGAAGATGAGGAGTTCGAGGTAATCAGTACCTGATTCTCAAAATACCACGTTTGTCAAAGCTTACCCATGTTAAGAGTTATTATTATAATCAAAAGAAGCGCTAAACCACAAGGGTTATACAGTCATGCCTTGAGGCAGGAGACTGCACTTTCTTCTTGGTAATAATAATAATAATACTTACTTATATTATTATTATAATAAAATAATAAAGCGCTAAACCGACAAGGGTCATGCAGCACTCATTTCTAAAAGTACATGATACAACTTATACAGATAGGTAGTAACATCATACCTAAAAACTTTGCTGATTGATGCAATGCCATCATCAGAAGACAACTAATACATGCATTTCCAGTCGCAGCCCAGCTCTGGTGGTGCGAGGGTGTGTGGTGCTCTGACCTGACCCCTGGCGACGCTTTACAGCACTTTGGTTTTCCAAAGCAACATGGCGACAGCAGGGAGGAGACGTCTGAACACTGTCTGTGTTGACCTTGTGACTGGTGTTCTAAACCCTGCAACGGCCGGGACTGTCTTACCGACGATATTACGAGATGTGTATGGTCTTGACATAGGAGATTTGTATGGCGTTGCCCTGAATGGGATGAATAGAGTATTTGTGAAGCTACTGACGGCAGAAGTTTATGAACGACTCGTAGATCGACACCAGGATCATGTCTACACGGTGCACACTGGCCTTCAGGTACGATTGAAGGACGTTTCACGTACGTACACTTGGGTACGTTTGAAGAACGTCCCATTCGAAGCGGACCCGACGGACATCAGTACGGTCTTCAGTGTGTATGGTACGATACACGCAGCAACACCTGGAAAGTGGAGCGAGGGACCGATGATGGGCCTCCCTGAGGGGTCGTACTCATTGAAAATGACATTGAAGCACCCCATACCATCCTACGTTGTTATACCAGACTTCAGGACTCAAGTGTATGTGACCTACATGGGACAGCGCAGGACGTGTCGCCTGTGTGGCGCCTACGATCATGTGGCGGCTGACTGCATGAGGAGGACGGGACCCAGACAAGTGCCAGAGCAACAAGTAGTGAAAGTGCAGGCGCAGAGAGAGGAACGGAAGGAGAGACGACGGGAGAAGCAGACGAAACTCTGGAGTGAGATTGTGGAGGGTTCTGAGGTGGTTTGTCAGACCCTAACACAGGAATCTGTTATACCAGTGGTTGACTGTGATCACCAGGAGAGTTCGGCAGAAGAGGTACCACTGGAACAAATATTAAAGGAAATATTGGACGACCCTTTGCCGGTGCTAAGTGTAAGCACTAATGATGGTTTGATAAATGCAGTAAATGTGGTGGAAAGTGTGGAGAGTGCCAGTCCAGTGGAACAACACTTAATTATGGAGGATGTGGAGGTCCATCAGACCGAGGATGCAAGTAGTGTGGAAGATATAAAGAGGACACGTAAAAGGTCTGGCAATTCATCAGGCAGTGAGGATGTGCTGACACCGGCGCAGAGGATCTGTAAAAGGCCTCGGTGGAAGTTGCTAAAAAGATCTAGGTTTGGTACTAGAGAGGGTACTTTTAAGGGAGGAAGCAAACGGGTAAAATGAGTAAAGGAAGTCAGGGGTACAACTTCCACAGAGGCCTAGGGGCAAAACCTTGACATAGTTTTCAAGTGTTTAACACTTAATGTAAATGGGTTGAGGATGAAATTAAGAGGGCTTGGGTGGAGTGTACGTTGCGAAGGTATGGTGTGACAGTTGCTTTTATACAGGAACACAATTATAGGTGTGGTGGGAATTACTTTTGAATGGATACAAAGTGTTTGCAAGTTCATCCAGTAGATTAAAGGGGGGGGTGGCGGTAGCAGTGGCGGTGTCAAGCCCTTTCAAACCTTTGAGATGGGAGGAGTGTGGGGGGGGTAGGCTGGTTAGAGTAGATGGGGAGTGGAGTGGAGTTAGGGTATGTTTTTTAGGAGTGTACATGCCAGCAGAGGCGGCAAGGAAGGTAAAGGTGGATTTTGTTTGGGATTACATGATTTATGCATGTCGGGATTTGCCAAATGTAACAATTGTTGGAGGGGATTTTAATTGTGTAATTAGAGAGAGGGATGTAGAGCCGAGGGGAGGAGGTTGTGTACTTGCAGACTTAAGAGACGTCTTAGGAGGGTAGGTTTGAAAGACGTGATTGGGGTGGGAGGTGCGGGTGAGCCTACGTTTGTTAGAAGAGGGTATGCGGCTAGACTAGACAGGATTTATGTAACAGGTAGCGTGGTAGTGGGGGGGGTGCAATATTTGGATGTGGGTTTCACGGATCACAGGGAGTGTTGGTGGAGGTGGGGTGGGAAGGGTTGCAAAATGGTATAGAGGTTTTTGGAAATTAAATGTTCAGTTATTAAAGGGTGATGGTAAAAGGGAGGAATTTAGGGATTGGTGGGGTGGGTTTTGGATGGGGAGTAGGGAGGGGGGGGCTTTGGTGGATTGGTGGGTAAGTAAGGGGAAGCCTGGCATACAAGCTTACTATCAGAGGTTGGGAAGGGAAGAAGCGGGATGGAGATACGGTTTACAAAATTACATTGAGGGCCTCTTGAAAGACTGTTATATGCGGGGAGGACATAGAATGACAGAGGAAATTAAGGTGTTGAAAGATAGGTTGAAGACCTTGCAGAATGAGAGGTTTGGGGCATGTAGAATGAAAGCAGGAATGGATGATGTGTTGTGGGGGGATAGACCCTCACAATATGTTTTGGGGAAGTGTAAACAGAGACGGGATAGAATGTCATTGGAGTATCTGGAAGTGGATGAAAACATGGGGAATTATGTGAAGGGTATGAGAATAAATTCCACGGAAGGAATGAACGTGTATGCTGATAAGTGGTTTGCAAGGCACATGAGCAGTGGGGGGGTGGGTATGGAGGAAAGGAGCATTTTATTGGGAAAGATTAGGGAGAGGTTGAGTAGGGAAGATCGGGAGGGATTGGAGGGCATGATTAGTGAGAGGGAGGTGTGGAGGCAGTGGAAGGATTAAGTAAGGCAAGGCTCCAGGTATGGATGGTTTGGCAAATGAATTTTATAAGGAGAATTGGGACATTATAAAGGATTGTATGGTAGTGTGATGAATGGTATGAAAAGGACAGGTGCAATGGGGAGGGACATGGGTATGGGGGTAATGGTATTAGTGAGGAAGGGGAAGGAAGGGAAACATTAGAGAATTATAGACCTTTAGTCCTTATGAATACGGATTATAAAATATATGCTAAAATTTTAGGTAATAGATTAAAAAGGGTGATAGGGGGGGTGATTGAGGAAGGACAGGGGGGGATACCGGGAAGGGGTGTGGGGGAGGGACATGAACGTATTAAAGATTTCATAGATAGAGAAGAAGAGGGAGGAATACTTGCACTGGATTGGAAGGGAGCATATGACAGTGTGGAGCGTGAGAGTATGTTTGGAATAATGGAAAGGCAGGGGTTTGATTGGAAGTGCTGGATTGGGTTGGCGTTATATGCAGGGGCTGTGTGAGGGTGCAAATAAATGGTAGGTTGGGAGGAGGTTAGGATGGAAAGGGGTCTGCGACAGGGTTGCCCCCTGTCGCAGATCCCAGCTTGCTTACAGGATCCGTTTTACAGATTAGTGGGGGATGGGAAGGGGTTGGGGGAGGGATAGGGGATTAGAAATGTGGTGGGATATGTAGATGACACGACGGTGTTAGTGTGTCACAGGTGGGGCTGGTTAACATAGGAATACACTTAAAGTCTTTCTGTAGTGCAACTGGCATGGGGTCAAGGGAGCTAAATCCATATTGTTGGAGGTAGGCGTTTGGGTGGGGGGGTTGGGTAGAGGTATGGGTGGAAAATTGTGGACAGGGTGAAAATATGTGGTATTGTTTACACGAGGGACAGGGATGAGGCGAGAGAGGTGAATTCGAGGAATGTAGTTAAAGTGCGACGGAGCGGTTGAATAGTTGGAGAGCGGGAGAGCTAACGTTGCGGCAGAGGGTCATTGCGGTTAATAACATGATATATAGTAAGAAATGGTATATTAACATTTTTCCTTTATTAAGTTGGGATGTTAAAGAATTGGAGAGCAGGGTATTTAAGTTTATTTGGGCACATGGTAGACATTGGCTCAGGAGGAGATAGTTAGGAAAAGGGTAATTTCTGGAGGTTTGGGTTTAATATGGCTGGAAAGGAGATTGTTGTGTATGTATGTGAAACTGGTGGTAAGGAGGGGTGGGTTGGGGGAGAGGTGAGGCTGGGGTGGAAGGGTGCTGCGGGAAGTAGGGGAGTGGTGGGGTGAGGGGAACTGGGGCAGTGCAGAAATTGGCTGCGGTGCTTGTTGGTTATACGGAGCCACAAAGGTTGAGTGTTGCAGATATAATGAGGTTTGGTGCTGGGGAGGAGACGGTGGAAGGGGCGGTTTATCCAGTATAAGACTGGAAGGGATATGGAAGGGGTTCAGGGATCTGAGGTTGCCGGCGGGGGACCGGGAGCTGATGTTTCGGTTTTTACATGGGGCGGGCGTCACGGGAGAATTTATTCCGTATGGGATTGGCGAAAGACGGAAATGTCAGAAGTGTGGCTTGCCGGAGTCGGCTCTGCATGCAGTATATTTTTTGAAACTCTGGATGGGGTTCGTAGGTGGATGGGAGGGGTGTTAAGGGTTTGGTGGGGGTATCCCTTTGTTACGGGCTATTTATTTGGGATTTGGGAGGGGTTAGACATATTGATAAAAAGGGATTACTGTACTGTATGGTGGACTTGTGTGCATGTCGTGGAAATTAAGGGACATGAGTGTTAGGGAAAGGATGGGGGCTGTGGCGGCACGTATATATCGCACTATGTGCAGGAATCGCTTAATATATGGGAGGGAGTGGGGTTCGAGCTTTAGAGGGGTACAGGAAATTGAGGTGCAGGGTTTATTGGGAGACAGATATGGTAATGAAAGGGCTTGACAGAGGCGCTGGTGGAGCATTGGGTAGGTGTGGTGGGAGGTATACGTAGATAGGTAGATAGGGGGTTAAGACATTAGAGGAAGGGGACGGATGACATCACAGTTGGAGGACCGGGTGACTGTCTAGATTATTAGTGTGTTGGAAGTGGATGTGTGTGTGGTGGAGTGAATGTGAGGTTGGGGTTTTGCAAGGGGAGGGGGAGTAAGGGGTTTTGTAGGGGTTTGGCCGGATCCCCTGGTGCCGGGGGCATGGTGTGGTTAGGTTTGGTGAGAGTGGTATGAATGTCTTGGACTATAATTAGTACAGATGGTACTGAAACAAGGGCGTAGTCCCGTGGAGTTAAGGAGACTGGAAACCTTGTGTGGTAGGATTATTTTGTGCGCACGGTAATATTATTTGCAGTATTCACTGCATAGTATTAGGACTAGTCACTGTTATTGTGGACTATGTATCATTATTTGGTTTGTTTTTTGTTATCTGTGCACACTGTACATTATATTTGCAGTATTCACTGCATAGTATTAGGACTAGTCAGGTTATTGTGGACTATGTATCATCTTTGGGTTTTGTTATTTGTTAAAATAGTGCACACTGTACATTTTATTTGCAGTTAACAGCATAGCATTAGAACTAGAGCTAATATTATTGTGAACTTGGTATTGCATTATTTGGGTTTTTTTTTTTGTGGACTCTGTATCAAGCATAAGAGGGGAAGGGGACAAGAGTTCACTATTTGTAGATAAATGGTTAGGGGTATGTTTTACTGATATATGATAGCTTATTAAGGAAATTGCTATTGCACAATTTGTAGCATGTAATTATTGAACGTTTGGAACTGTAAAATGTAATTTTTATTTTGTGACTGTAAAATTTATTTGCAGTCGTCAATGAGTATTCACTGTATATCCTTAGGAATAGAAAATATGTTATGGTGGACTGTATTTCATTATTTGGGTTTATGTTTTGTGGACTCTGTATTTATTTATTTATTTATTAGGGGAAAGGGGACAAGAGTTCACTGGTGGTAGAGGTAAGGGTTTTAGGGCATAGTTTTCTGATATTTTCGATATTTTCACTGTTTAACCAAAGAATTGCTGTTGTATTGCATGTTTATGAATTATAAATGTATATTTATTGGAAACTAATAAAATGTAAAAAAAAAAATACATGCATGTAATTCTTATTTGTGCGCGATAACATATACTCATGTAACTGATATTTAATACATTCATTTCATATTTTTTTACGATCAATAATTGTAACTGATATATTCATGTAAATTTAGGTACAGGTGCACATAGGTACAATTATCATAAGTGTAAATTACCAGGATACCTCAAAAAAGTCAACGTGATTTATTTCCATTTGGGTCCTTGTGATTTCCAAGTTTGCGTCTGTTTACCATGGCTGTGATTGGTCTAGTGGTTTAGCGCTTCTTTTGATAATAATAATAATAAGTGATTGGTCTACCAGCAACACTAAGCGCTGACTGACTCAAACTCTATAATAATATATATATGGTAGGATCATAATCAAATAGAATACCATATATTTAAAAAAATTATTTTCGCTATCTTCCAAGATAACAATTTGACCAAGAAATCGTTGTTTATTCTGTGGTGTTCATAGCCGGTATGTATCGTAAAATATAAAATATGAAAATATAATCTGAGCTCCGCCGTGAACAGCGGAGCTCAGACATTATAATAAATTTACACATTTCTCACTACATAAGACAACAGTAAAAAAATCCGAGCTTAACGGTGGGCCGTGGCCTGGTGGCAAAAGCTCTCCCTTCACACGATGATGGGTTCAGGTTCGATTCCCGGCAAATTATTATAATAAAAAAAGCGCTAGACCTACAAGGGTCAT
>WNWK01001052.1:277500-333536 GCA_009830355.1 Cherax destructor | reverse complement strand
CCGGGAGGCTGGTTAAATATCTCAGGTTCTATCCCCGACTGGTCGAAGTAGTGTAATTATATATATATATATATATATATATATATATATATATATATATATATATATATATATATATATATATATATATATATATATATATATTATTTTATTTTTTTTTTATTAACACATCGGCCGATTCCCACCAAGGCAGGGTGGCCTCGAAAAAGAAAACTTTCATCATCATTCACTCCATCACTGTCTTGCCAGAAGGGTGCTTTACACTACAGTTATAAAACTGCAACATTAACACCCCTCCTTCAGAGTGCCGGCACTGTACTTCCCATCTCCAGAACTCAAGTCCGGCCTGCCGGTTTCCTGAATCCCTTCATAAATGTTACTTTGCTCACACTCCAACAGCACGTCAAGTATTAAAACCATATGCCTCCATTCACTCCTATCAAATACGGTCACACATTCTTGCTGGAAGTCCAAGCCCTCGCACACAAAACTTCCTTTACCCCTCCCTCCAACCTTTCCTAGGCCGACCCCTACCCCGCCTTCCCTCCACTACAGATTTATACACTCTCGAAGTCACTCTGTCTCGTTCCATTCTCTCTACATGTCCAAACCACCTCAACAACCCCTCCTCAGCTCTCTGGACAATCGTTTTGGTAATCCCGCACCTCCTCCTAATTTCCAAACTCCGAATTCTCTGCATTATATTCACACCACACATTGACCTCAGACATGACATCTCCACTGCCTCCAGCCTTCTCCTCGTTGCAACATTCATCACCCATGCTTCACACCCATATAAGAGCGTTGGTATAACTATACTCATACATTCCCCTTTACTTCCATAGACAAGGTTCTTTGTCTCCACAGACTCCGAAGTGCTCCACTCACCCTTTTCCCTCATCAATTCTATGATTCACCTCATCCTTCATAGACCCATCCGCCGACATGTCCACTCCCAAATATCTGAATACATTCACCTCCTCCATACTCTCTCCCTCCAATCTGATATCCAATCTTTCGTCACCTATTCTTTTTGTTATCCTCATCACCTTACTCTTTCCTATATTCACTTTCAATTTTCTTTTTACACACCCTACCAAATTCATCCACCAACCTCTGCAGCTTCTCTTCAGAATCTCCCAAAGCACAGTGTCATCAGCAAAAAGCAACTGTGACAACTCCCACTTTGTATTTGCTTTTTATCTTTTAGCCCAACACCTCTTGCCAAGACCCTCGCATTCACTTCTCTTACAACCCCATCTATAAATATATTGAACAACCACGGTGACATCACACATCCTTGTCTAAGGCCCACTTTTACTGGGAAATAGTCCCCTTCCCTCCTACACACTCTAACCTGAGCCTCACTATCCTCATAAAAACTCTTCACTGCTTTCAGTAACCTTCCTCCTATTCCATACACCTGCAACATCTGCCACATTGCCCCCTATCTACCCTATCATACGCCTTTTCCAAATCCATAAATGCCACAAAAACATCTTTACCCTTATCCAAATACTGTTCACCTATATGTTTCACTGTAAACACTTGGTCTACACACCCCTACCTTTCCTAAAGCCCCTTGTTCATCTGCTATCCTGCTTTCTGTTTTACTCTTAATTCTTTCAATAATAACTCTACCATACACTTTACCAGGTACACTCAACAGACTTATTCCCTATAATTTTTGCACTCTCTTTTGTCCCTTTGCCTTTATACAAAGGAGCAATACACGCTCTCTGCCAATCCCTAGGTACCTTACCCTCTTCCATACATTTATTAAATAATAGCACCAACCACTCCAAAATTATATCCCCACCTGCTTTTAACATTTCTATCTTTATCCCATCAATCCCAGCTGCCTTACCCCTTTCATTCTACCCACTGCCTCACGAACTTCCCTACACCCACAACTGGCTCTTCCACACTCCTACAAGATGTTATTCCTCCTTGCCCTACACACGAAATCACAGCTTCCTGTCTTCATCAACATTTAACAAATCCTCAAAATATTCTCTCCATCTTCCCGATACCTCTAACTCTCCATTTAATAACTCTCCTCTCCTATTTTTAACTGTCAAATCCATTTGTTCTCTAGGCTTCCTCAACTTATTAATCTCATTCCAAAACTTTTTCTTATTTTCAACAAAATTTGCTGATAACATCTCACCCACTCTCTCATCTGCTCTCTTTTACATTGCTTCACCACTCTTTAACCTCTCTTTTTCTCTCCATATACTCTTCCCTCCTTGCATCACTTCTACTTTGTAAAAACCTCTCATATGCTAACTTTTCTCCTTACTACTCTCTTTACATCATCATTCCACCAATCGCTCCTCTTCCCTCCTGCACCCACTCGCCTGTAACCACAAACTTCTGCTGAACACTCTAACACTACATTTTTAAATCTACCCCATACATTTTCGACCCCATTGCCTACACTCTCACTAGCCCATCTATCCTCCAATAGTTGTTTATATCTTACCCTAACTGCCTCCTCTTTTAGTTTATAAACCTTCACCTCTCTTTTACTTACTGATTCTATTTTCCTTGTATCCCATCTACCTTTTACTCCCACTGTAGCTATAACTAAAAAGTGATCTGATATATCTGTAGCCCTCTATAAACATGCACATCCTGAAGTCTACTCAACAGTCTTTTATCTACCAATACATAGTCCAACAAACTACTGTCATTACGCCCTACATCATATCTTGTATACTTATTTATCCTCTTTTTCTTAAAATATGTATTACCTATAACTAAACCCCTTTCTATACAAAGTTCAATCAAAGGGCTCCCATTATCATTTACACCTGGCACCCCAAACTTACCTACTACACCCTCTCTGCATGTTTCTCCCACTTTAGCATTTAGGTCCCCTACCACAATTACTCTCTCATTTGGTTCAAAAGTTCCTATACATTCGCTTAACATCTCCCAAAATCTCTCTCTCTCCTCTACACTCCTCTCTTCTCCAGGTGCATACACGCTTATTATGACCCACTTTTCGCATCCGACCCTTATTTTAATCCACATAATCCTTGAATTTACACATTTATATTCCCTCTTTTCCTTCCATAACTGATCCTTCAACATTATTGCTACCCCTTCCTTAGCTCTAACTCTCTCAGATACTCCTGACTTAATCCCATTTATTTCTCCCCACTGAAACTCGCCTACCTCCTTCAGCTTTGTTTCGCTTAGGGCCAGGACATCCAACTTCTTTTCATTCATAACATCGGCAATCATCTCTTTCTTATCATCCGCACTACATCCACGCACATTCAGACAACCCAATTTTATAAAGTTTTTCTTCTTCTCGTTTTTAGTAGATTTGTACAGGAGAAGGGGTTACTAGCCCATTGCTCCCGGCATCTTAGTCGCCTCATACGACACGCATGGCTTACGGAGGAAAGATTCTTTTCCACTATATATATATATATATATATATATATATATATATATATATATATATAGGATGGGGTCCACCTCTGGTGTCAATTGTGGGACCCATTGCCTCGGAGAAGTGGATAAAAAGACTTCAAGGAAAAATATTTAGATTTCTTTCTGAAGCCATTTGAATATTCCACTTCCCCTACCACCCCATCTTTTTTTTACAAACTTTATTTCAAGACAAAATACAATGGGGAGTAAAACAACATAGATAACAACTCAGAGCTACATGTCAAATACTTCGTCCAACTCCCCGGCAGTGGGCCGCGTGCCCAGAATACTGCAGGCATTTTCCCTCTGGATCGCAACACTGAGTCTCTGAAAGAGGAAGCTGGTCGCCCTGTGGTCCTTGGTTTCTATGATGAGTTTTCCACCCAGCTCCTTGAGAAACTTTAGAGCACACTTGCCCCATGCTCCATGGGTCTCCGACCCTATTGGGATGAAGTTATAGCAAGAGGGAAGGTCTTCATATTTGCGGGTCTATATATATATATATATATATATATATATATATATATATATATATATATATATATATATATATGTCGTGCCGATTAGGTAAAACTGGTCAATTAGCAAGAACTCATCTAAAATTAAGTCCTTCCTAAAATTTTCTCTTATACATTTAAAGATATATTTTTTTCATTTATGTTAATGTAAAAATTTATAATTTTGTACCAAGAGAAACTTTGAAAACCTACCTAACCTGATTACAACAAGCGCAATTTAATTTAGCCTAACCCAACTAAATATATTTTAGATACGTTTACATTAATTTAATAATAAACAAACACACTTAAATATATTTTTTCGTTAGGTTCAGAATGATTTTTGAGAAATTACTGCATACACAAATTTTCGCTTGTCTTATTTGGCAAGAAGACCGTTGCTATTTAAGCCAAAATCGCAAGTTTTACCTAATCGGCACGACATATATATATATATAAAATTATAGGGACGTACCATCTCTGGAACTGTCCTGGGGACCCTCATCCTCAGATAATAGAATAAAGACAATAAAGACAATATCATATATAGAAATCCTAAAACAATTTATAACATATGTATCAATCCAAAAACACTTCATCAGCTCCTCAGAGGTAGGCTACGTGTTCATGATAATGTTGGCATTTCCTCTCTTGATCACAACAGTGAGTCTCTAGAAAATAAAGGTAGTCACTCTGGGGTTCTTGATTTCCCTGATGAGTTTGTCACCTAACCGTTTCATAAACTTAAAAATTGCACAATTTCCCCGTGATTCAAGGTTTTCTGGTCCTAGTGGAGCGAAGTATAGCACGGTGTCAGGCCCCTGTGTTTCTTGGTCTTGAAATTGGTGGCACCACCACCTTCAGTTGCAGCGTGTAGTAGGTAGGTGTCAGCTATTATAGAAACAACTGGAAAGAGAGTAAGCTATCAGCTTACCGTCTTTCCAGGTGCAGAGCGGTGACTCCAACCCGGCACTTCTGGCTGCCATCGAGTCTGGGTGGTTAGTGTTCTCTTTCTGATGTTTAAAAAAAAGTGACAAGACTTCGTTTGGTATCGCTGACCTCTTCGTGTCTTGCATTGTTTCCTTCTGATCTATAAAGACCAAATTAGTCTGCCGACGCGTTACTGCAAATATACCTGTGTTTTATTATTATCATCAAAAAGAAGGGCTAGACGTACAAGAGTCATACAGCGACTTGTGTTCTGAAAGACTGGGAATGGGTAGGCGAAGAGCCACACCAGTGTGAATGTTTTAAGGGTCGTGGTAAGTGATCAAGGAGGAATTAGAGACAGCCAAGAAGAAATACACAGCATGTGGCACCATCGCCAGTAGGAGACCTCCTTTGTTATTTTTAGAGGCACTGTCGAGTATTATTGAAACTATTTTCCCCACAATGGGGTGTCCCAGTGAGACAGTTTGTGGTCTTTAGGAGGAGCTGGTATGCTTGAAGAGTCTACAAGGACATCCCACTGCCCGGCTCCTTAGATAAACATTGAGTCGTGAATTCCCACAGAACCTTTCTGGGACTGTCTCCCTCACTAGACCACCGGATGCAATCTATGTTGTCTTGCGAATTCATATTCCCTGGAGTCTAACTAGAAGTGTTGTTCGATCCCATTCGTGCGTATGCAGTGAAAGACTTAGTCCCTTCCTGAATATTATTTTTAGAAGTTTGTCGTATTCCCTTTATTAACGGCTGTCAAAGAATGATGCACAACTCAAAGGTACAAAAAAAAAAAGCCCGGCAGAGTGAGGCATCGCGTGAAAAGATACAAGGCATCGCAAGTATTCAGATCAGTTATTTTTTTGCTCCGTGCCCTTCAAGATATTCTTTTTTTTTTTTCTCGAGGACTGTATTAATAGCCTAGGTTCTAGGGGTGCTTCCAAGAGGATGCTCTCAGGACGGGTAGTAGTTGAGGTTTCTGATAAGATGAATGTAACAGCAGTAATGACTGGCTGGTTATATTGAGATATCACATTTGCAAAGATTGAGGATCAGACCCAACAGTACATAAATGAAGAGAAAGGTAATATAGGGAAACTGAGAGGGATCTAATAAGGAGATACTGAGCGAGAAGAAATGAGAGAGACAGACAGACAGAGAAGAAAAAGAGAAAGAGAGAAAGAGCAGATATGGTTGACGGTGCATAAATTGCCATAACACAGTTTCCCACTTCCTCCATCATTCTGAGTGTCTATGCCAGCCAGAGTTATACCACTTCTCTCTTTATTGCCTCTCTCACACTTTCTCCTTATTTACATCTTCCCTTTGCTTTCCCCTTACTCTCTCTCTCTCTCTCTCTTTCTCTCTCTCTCTCTCTCTCTCTCTCTGTCTCTCTCTCTCCTTCCCCCAGCTGGAAGTCAAACAGTGGATTGTTTAATGTGAAGCGAGTAAGTCTCTTGTGGGATAATTCCTCAGCGTCAGTGTATCCTCACAGTGTGTTCTGTGTTGTTTCCACCTCAAGTGTCTCGTAATGAGAGAGCAGTGTGTGTGTGTGTGTGTGTGTGTATTTGTGAGTGTGTTTGTGTATCTGTGATTGTTTGTGAATGTGTGTGTATGTTCTTGTGTGCGTCAATGCTCTTATGTACTCACCTATATGTGGTTGCAGGGGTCGACTCTTAGCTCTTAGTCCTGCCTTTTCACTAGAAACTACTACTGTCTCTCACTCCTGGCTTCAAGAGCCTTATCGTACTTCTTAACGCTAGGGGTAAATCCTGCCTCTACTAGTCACCAGGTTACTCCACTCTCTGACTGCTCTAAGAATGAAGAAATATTTCCTAACATCCTTATAACTCGTCTGTTTTCTACTTATAGCTGTGCCCTCGTGTACATGTTTCCTGTCTCTCAAACAATCTGTCCCTGCCCACCCGATCAATCCCTTTCAGTATTTTATACATTGTTATTACGTCACCCCAAGTCCTTCTCTCCTCTAGTGCCATTAGATTGAATTTCCTTAGCCACTCCTCATAGGATATACCGCTTAGCTCTGGGACTAGTCTCATTGCAAACCTCTTCACTTTCTCCAGTTTCTTGGCATGCTTGAACAGGTGTGGGTTCCATACTAGTGCTGCATACTCTAACATGGGCCTGACTTACACCGTATACAGTGTCGTGAATGACTCCTTACTCAGATTTCTGAAAGCTAGTCTTAGATTTGCCAGATGCACATTTGCTGCAGCAGTTAATCGGTTAATGTGCGCCTCAGGCGATATGCTCGGTACAATACTAACCCTGAGGTTCTTCTTGAGTGAAGTTTGTAACCTCTGCCCCTCGAGCCTGTACTCCATCTGCCGTCTTCTTTTCTCTTCACCAATCTTCATAAGTTTGCACTAGCTGGGGTTAAATTCCAGTAGCCACTTATCAGACCAGGTATATGGTCCACTAAAATGCAATCTACCCATCCCTCTCTCTCCTGCCTTCCTTCTGTTTCCTTGTCGTACGACTCCACTAAGTTTGTAGACCAGACTGACTCACAGGTAAGGACCCACAAGGGGTGAGCAGGTAGTGGAGATAGTACGTAGAAAAATACTTTTGTGGAGGGAAAAATGCTAGAGAGAGTAGAGAAAGAGCCGGGGCTAGACCCATCAGCAAAGGCGTTGCGTAGCAACAGCAGTACATGACCGGTCGTGCGTGAGTGCATGTGTGCGTGCGTTTATGTGCATACTCATGGATTTGATGATGAGTAAGACACATGTACAACAGTTTGGTATCTTCATTGATGAAAAGTTTCGCCTACACAGTAGACTTCTTCAGTCAAATACAGAGGCAGCAGGTGTAGTAGTGAAGATATAATCAGTCCATGAACCTTGGATAAATAGTATTTGAGGTGGTCAGTCCCTCAGCCTGGAGAAGAGTTCAGCTCCATGGTCTGGAACAATATGAAGCTGAAGCTTGAGAAAGGAGTCTTAAATACTGTCGGTGAGGTGGAAGATCTCGAAGACGTTGCAGGGGACAGGATTCACTGGTAGAAGCAAGAAGGCAAGAAGTGTGGAGCCCTGCAGCCATGTATCGAACGTCTTAATATGAAGGCTATTGTATAATACAATGCCTTAGTTCCACTGTCCTCTATTGATACTCACAGTTGTATTTGGTTAACCTCAAAACTTGGAGGGCGTATACTGGTTGCAGGTCTCCTGGGTCCTGTCATACCTACGCTAGAAATTATGTATGGAGTCTGCTTCTGCCTCCTCCTTGTCTAGTTTATTCCACTGAGACTAAAGAAATATTTCCTAACATCTCTGGTTATCTGTATTCTTAGCTTCCACTTATGTCTTCTTGCCCCTGTGTCTCGCATTTAAAACAGTTTCTTCTTATCTATTCCATCGTATTAATTCCTGATGGTTATAATTATAACCATCAGGAATTAACCATCACCATGTGATGACCCGCAGCTCTAGCTGCGGGTCATCACATGACTAAAGACCCGCGTCATGAAATACTTGTCCTGTTTCCTGACAAACCTTACCTAACCTAACCTAACTTAACCTAACCTAACCTTAGTTAACCTAATCTAACTTACTCCATCGAAACCTCTGAGTACCTAATACGTCATTGTAACATCTCTGGTCCTTCTTTCTTCCAAGGTTATCATCATCATCATTATTATAATCATAACTAAGCGTTAAGCCCATAAGGGTCATACAGCACTGTTCCAAGGTTATCAGATTTACATCTTAAAGCCTCGTCTCAGAGCTCGACCCTTTTATCTCTCCAACCAATCTGGTTGAAAATCTCTGTATTTTCTCCAGCTTTCCAGCTTTGGAGAAAGTTTTCTCAGGTGTGGACACCACGCTGGTGTTGCGTATTCTAAAACACGTTTGATATACGTAAAGTACAATGCTCTAAAGGATTCCTTATTGAGGTTTCTGGAGAGAATTCTAAGATGCACATCTTAGAATTCCAGCCTTACATGTCCCACTGATGTAACGTGGTTTATAGTATAGACCTTGGTAATTGATACCAACAAATAATAATATCTTTATTTCTACAAGTACATGTACAAGGTATACAGTCCTAGCTGACATCAATGACATACTACTATATAGAAAGCCACTTGTTATGCAGAATATTTCATACAAATTAGGTCAGTTTTGTGCCAGGATGCGACCCACACCAGTCGACTAACACCCAGGTACCCAATTTACTGATGAGAAACATAGACAACCGGTGTAAAGAAACACGCCCAATGTTTCTACCCTTGCCGGGAATCGAACCAGGATCCTCGCCGTGTGAAGCGAGAACTTTAGCCACCAGGCCACGGGTTTGCTTTGAAAAGACACGTGAGCAAACACTAGGACATATTATTACAAAACGTTTCGGATCTGAGACCTTGATCTCCATATGTTACAAGTGATCAAGGTCCCAGGACCGAAACTTTTTTCTAGTATGTCCGAGTGTTTACTCACGTGTCTTTCTAAACCAATGTGGTTTATACACGCTGCTGGAGATATGTTCGGTGTAATATTTACCCTCATATATACATACTAAGTAATAATGTAAATGGAGCCAGAAACACGAAAAGCATATTGGGCTGTATATTTCGACCCCCAAATGGAGACCTCTTCAGCGGATATAAAATGTGAGATGGGAACTCACTTGCACACCTGAGGGACGCACCCTCCCTATATAAACAATAAACATGTTCACATCTCACTTTTATTTTCTAAACCAATGTGGTTTATACACACTGCTGGAGATATGTTCGGTGTAATATTTACCCTCATATATACATACTAAGTAATAATGTAAATGGAGCCAGAAACACGAAAGCATATTGGGCTGTATATTTCGACCCCAAATGGAGACCTCTTCAGCGGATATAAAATGTGAGATGGGAACTCACTTGCACACCTGAGGGACGCACCCTCCCTATATAAACAATAAACATGTTCACATCTCACTTTTTTTTTATCTTCTGAAGAGGACTTCAGTTGGGGTCGAAATATATAGACCACTTTATTTTCCGTTTTTTTTTGTCTCCGTGTGGGCTATTTTTTTTAGAACAGACAAGTGTTCATTATACTTATATTGGTTATTCCCAGAGAGAGAAAGACAGAGAGAGAGAGAGAGAGAGAGAGAGAGAGTTAGAGAGAGAGAGAGAGAGAGTATTCTTTCTCTTTGTTGTTTCGTTTCTGAGGTATATAATAATTTTTTTTTATTTTTTGCATCAACTTTTACAGCAGACTCTTCTATTGGTGTTTCTATTGCTTTTCTTGTTTGTGGCGGTGCCCAACATATACGTCTCATATTTCCCTCTTATGGCTCGCCAAACAACGTGAGCTGAAACCAGTGCCCAGAACAGCAAGTTTATGTGCTGACTAGATTCCCTCCCTCTCTTTCCCTCCTCCCTCCCTTTCTTTCCTACCTCACTCCTTCCATTCCTCTCCCCTCCAACCTTCCCTCTCTCTATCCTTCTATTCCTTCCTCTCTTCTTCCCTTTGACGCATGGGTTTCAATCTACCCCTTCCCTTTCCAAGATGCTTCTTAAAGTTGGGTCATCTTTTCGTGGTGGTGGAGGGGTTGTTTGAGCTTCCCCGGGCCGCCTGAGGGACCTGGAATCAAGTTACTTGTATTAGCTATACGGCAATCAGAATTCTAATTGGCGGAGAGCAATTATCCGTACCCCAGCTATAAGGAAACACAGGGTCCCACTCAGAGCCAGTATCACCAAGCTCCAGCCAATCCTACATCATCCACACTGAGGGATTACTGAACAGGTTTTTATATAGACGCTGTTTCCTGAAGAATATACATATATGTATACACTGCCCAGGTGGTTCCTGGCCTCCCATCAGTTGTGTCCTGAAGAACAATAGACATATATACACTGACCAGGTGGTTCCTTGCTTCCCATCAGTTTCCTGAAGAATATACATATACACTGTCAAGGTGGTTCCTGGCTTTTCATGTTTCCTGAAGAATTTACATATACACTGTCCAGGTGGTTCCTGGCCTCCCATCAGTTTACTGAAGAAGAATATACATATACACTGTCCAGGTGGTTCCTGGCATCCCATCAGTTTACTGAAGAAGAATATACATATACACTGTCCAGGTGGTTCCTGGCCTCCCATCAGTTTACTGAAGAAGAATATACATATATACACTGTCCAGGTGGTTCCTGGCCTCCCATCAGTTTACTGAAGAAGAATATACATATACACTGTCCAGGTGGTTCCCGGAATCACATCATTTCGTTTCCGGCGACCTTTCTGTTCCGCCCGTCACCATTTTTTACCTGAATGACCTTTGCACTATCGGAGCTCTCGGTCTAAACAAGCGATTTTGCTAAGCCTGGCTTCACTATTTCCGGTAGTGCCATCCTGGTGCCAAACTGGTGTCATCCCGGCAAAATACTCGAACCCTCTCCATTCCGTCCTGGTGCCATCCCGGTATCACCCCAGTGCCATCTCAGTCCAGGGGACAGGGATAGATGGTTTGGGAAAGTTTGCATTTCTGGTGGCACTGGTGGGTGAGCGGGGTATTTGTGATGATCGTATGATCCCTTTCTGATCATTCTGAATTATGCTTCATCCTCCCATGTCTTTCTGTTTCTCCGTTCTTTCTTGACTTTTAAGAGGAATGAGGTTTCTTGCCCTCTCTCCTGGCTTCTCAGAGAAAGCTGGTGAGGACCATGGCTGGTGAGGACCATGGCTGGTGAGGACCATGGCTGGTGAGGACCATGGCTGGTGAGGACCATGGCTGGTGAGGACCATGGCTGGTGAGGACCATGGCTGGTGAGGACCATGGCTGGTGAGGACCATGGCTGGTGAGGACCATGGCTGGTGAGGACCATGGCTGGTGAGGACCATGGCTGGTGAGGACCATGGCTGGTGAGGACCATGGCTGGTGAGGACTATGGCTGGTGAGGACCATGGCTGTGACCGAATGTTCAGTTCTTGAACCTAGATCCAGTGAGGCTTCGACTACCTTCCCTCTCAACCTCCCTGCACCCCACACACGTGATGTAATACGACAGGGAAACATAACTATCTTCTATTCCCACTGTATTACTATCACATAAAATAAGGTAGCAGCACACCGCTAATATATCCAATTTTGCTAAAGAAAAAAAATATTACTCCCATGCTCCCGTAGCTGACGAAACCTTAATGGAACATTTCACGATATCCTCATTGCCTTACTGACAGACTTCAACACAATGTATGTGAGGCATCCTGTGTGTTGGAACATGACAAGGAAACAGCTAGCTTTTGTTCCCACTTCATAACCGTCATATAAAATAGAGTAGTAGCACACTGCTGATGCATACAATTTTGCTAAATAAAATAATAAAAAAGCCCCCAACACCTCTCCTCCCCATCTTCTAATACCCCCCACACAGATATATCCAATTTTACGAAATAAATTATTCACCCCAACACACCTACCTCAGCATTCTTACCCCTAAACGTCCATATTTCCATCCCAGGTGCTTTAATAAGTGATGATTCCACTCTGACCTGGTGAACCACGGTGCCCCGACGCCTGGTGGCAAAAGCTCTCGCTTCACACGGCGAGGGTCCGCCGTGTGTTATTTAGCGCAAGGGATGGTTGAAGGCTCGATCCTCCGTATGTCATTCCGCTTAAGATGTTAATGAGGCTGCTCAGAGAACAAATGTATTCTAAGATATATACTATATTAGAGGCAGCAAATTTCCCGGTTGATCGCTGCACTGGAGTGTGTGAAGGTTAAGACACTTATGCAACAGTTAGGATTATTATTGTTGAAACGTTTCGCCTATGCGGTAGGCTTCTTCAGTCAAATACAGAGGCAGCAGATGTAGTAGTGAAATGAAGATGTAATCAGTCCCTCAATCTTGGAGAAAAAGTATTTGAGGTGACCACTGAGGGACTGGCCACCTCAAATATATTTTCTTCAAGGTTGAGGGACTGATGACATCTGTGTGGGCGAAACGTTTCATAAAGATACCCAACTGTTGCACCTGTGTCTTAATCATCAACTTGTTGGTATTTTATACCATTTTCGACACATCTGCAAGCTAACACCAGGAACCTCTTCCCCTACTAACACACCTAAATAATCTGCCATACCTGCTGCTCCCCACACCTGCACTACCCTCCCCCTCTCCCCTCCTGCACCTACATCCCCCTCAGCACCCCCATCGCCCCTGCTAAAACATGAAGATCACCAGGGGCTTGAGTTGAGATACCGGAGATATCTCCTTCCTCCACTAAATGCTCATCCTCCATCTTCCTACTCCATTAAATGCTCATCCTCCATCTTCCTACTCCATTAAATGCTCATCCTCCATCTTCCTACTCCATTAAATGCTCATCCTCCATCTTCCTACTCCATTAAATGCTCCTCCTCCATCTTCCTACTCCATTAAATGCTCCTCCTCCATCTTCCTACTCCATTAAATGCTCCTCCTCCATCTTCCTACTCCATTAAATGCTCATCCTCCATCTTCCTACTCCATTAAATGCTCCTCCTCCATCTTCCTACTCCATTAAATGCTCATCCTCCATCTTCCTACTCCATTAAATGCTCATCCTCCATCTTCCTACTCCATTAAATGCTCATCCTCCATCTTCCTACTCCACTAACTGCTCATCCTCCATCTTCCTACTCCACTAACTGCTCATCCTCCATCTTCCTACTCCATTAAATGCTCATCCTACATCTTCCTACTCCACTAACTGCTCATCCTCCATCTTTCTACTCCACTAACTGCTCATCCTACATCTTCCTACTCCACTAACTGCTCATCCTCCATCTTTCTACTCCACTAACTGCTCATCCTACATCTTCCTACTCCACTAACTGCTCATCCTCCATCTTTCTACTCCACTAACTGCTCATCCTCCATCTTCCTACTCCACTAACTGCTCATCCTACATCTTCCTACTCCACTAACTGCTCATCCTCCATCTTCCTACTCCACTAACTGCTCATCCTACATCTTCCTACTCCACTAACTGCTCATCCTCCATCTTCCTACTCCACTAACTGCTCATCCTACATCTTCCTACTCCACTAACTGCTCATCCTCCATCTTCCTACTCCACTAACTGCTCATCCTACATCTTCCTACTCCACTAACTGCTCATCCTACATCTTCCTACTCCACTAACTGCTCATCCTCATCTTCCTACTCCACTAACTGCTCATCCTACATCTTCCTACTCCACTAACTGCCCCATCCTACATCTTCCTACTCCACTAACTGCTCATCCTACATCTTCCTACTCCACTAACTGCTCATCCTACATCTTCCTACTCCACTAACTGCTCATCCTACATCTTCCTACTCCACTAACTGCTCATCCTACATCTTCCTACTCCACTAACTGCTCATCCTACATCTTCCTACTCCTTTAAATGCTCATCCTCCATCTTCTATTAAACTCTTTCATACTCTCTTCAAGGATGAGGGAGGGGGAGCCTTGATGCTGTCGAAGGACTCTTGATCTAAGGAATTGGAGTTATCCCTCTCCTATTTTTTTGGATCTCAGGCTTTGTATGAACCTTATGGCTTTAGCGCTTCCTCATGAATATATTTTAATAACAATAATCTTGTTAAGTAAATGGACACAAATACAACTAATGTGACATTGTGGCAACGTTTCGCTCTCCAGGAGCTTTGTCAAGCCGCGAGCGAAACTTAGCCACAATAAAATGTCACATTAGTTGCATCTGTGACCATTTGCCTAACATTTTGTGGGTAATTCTGCCATTATTTCTAATAATAATCTTATTTCTCTCACTCAACCCAGACCTCCTGCTAACCCTTGTTCCTGATTCTCCATCATCCACTCTCCCTCATCCCTCACTCATCACTACACACTCCTCCTCCTCCTCCTCATCCCCCTCAACCACGAGTTCTTCTTCATTCAATTCCTACAATACTTCTTCTATTCACCAGAACTTCTCTTCATTTCTCTCCTCTCCCTCTCACTCTACCTTTCATCCCTCGCTCCCTCGTTTCTTCCTGTAAAAAGTATCTTGAGCTGTACCTAAGTGTCCTTTTGCATATTTTGTTGGTATCACCATACCATGTACAGCTCTTTCTTCCTTCTTTACCATATTGTTGTTGATGGTGTTGGTATTGTTGTTGATGGTGTTGTTATTGCTGTCGATAGTCTTGGTATTGTTGTTGATGGTGTTATTGCTGTCGATAGTCTTGGTATTGTTGTTGATGGTGTTGTTATTGTTGTTGATGGTGTTGGTATTGTTATTGATGGTGTTGTTATTGCTGTCTATAGTCTTGGTATTGTTGTTGATGGTGTTGTTATTGCTGTCGATAGTCTTGGTATTGCTGTTGATGGTGTTGTTATTGTTGTCGATAGTCTTGGCATTGCTGTTGTTTGTATTGCTGTTAATGTTGTTGTTGGTACTGTTGTTGTTATTACTCTAGTACCACATCTATTTTCCCCTCCAATCTCTTCCAGTCCATCAATTCTTTTTCATTTCCATCCACCCATATCTATTACTTCCATCTCCCTACTTCTCCTTCACCTCCTTTCACAACTCGCCATTTGCTTTCTCCTCCTCCTTCGCTTCCTCTACCTCTTATTCCTCCTCTAGCTTTCTCGACATCTCCGTCTGCCTCCATCTTTCATCCGCCCTCCCCACTGATTCCCCTACTTCCCCTCCTTGTTCGTCAGCTCACACGACCTTCTCTCTGCATTTACCAGTAAACAAGGGCACCTCAGGAAGAGAATGAGGAGAGCCAGCAAACATTAAGCAGCAGAAAGCCTAAGACAATTGCTAGAGTTGACAAACAATGAGCAGCAGAAATTGTAAGCAAATGAGATGGGTCAGCAAATACTAAGCAAGTACAAATAAAAAATATAAAGAGCATCCAATACCAATACCGACAAGTACATGAATAAGACATATGCAACATTTGGGACTCTACTGTAGAAAGGTTTCGCCTGACCAGGAGGTTTTTTCAATCGAATAGAGGTGACTAATATACTGAAGGTTAGGTTAGGTTAGGTAAGATTTATCAGGACGCAGGACAAGTGTTTCCTGACGAGGGTCTTCGTCATATGATGACCCACCGCTGGAACTTTTGGCCATCTGACCGAGGCCTTCCGCTGGTTTACTGGTCCACCCCTTCAAAAATGATTGTTATGACTATAACCATTTCATAATATACTAGAGACAGTTGAAGATGGGAAAATTTTCAAGTGTTAAGTCACTCAATCTTGAAAGAAGTAGAGAAGTCATCTTTCAAGTGTTAAGTCACTCAATCTTGAAAGAAGTAGAGAAGTCATCTTTCAAGTGTTAAGTCACTCAGTCTTGAAAGAAGTAGAGAAGTCATCTTTCAAGTGTTAAGTCACTCAATCTTGAAAGAAGTAGAGAAGTCATCTTTCAAGTGTTAAGTCACTCAATCTTGAAAGAAGTAGAGAAGTCATCTTGAAGTGAACTTTATTAGTACGACGTTTCCCCATATATGAGTCTTTATTAGTACGACGTTTCTTCATACGTGAGTCTTTATTAGTACGACGTTTCTTCATACATGAGTCTTTATTAGGCACATCCTGAACTTGATAAAATTTCAATATAGGTGAAACGTTGTATTACAAAAAAAAACCTTTACTCTATTGTATATGCAAAAAAAACACAAGGAAAAAAATGTGAAATTCTAATAGCTTTCGTGATTTTTCACTAAAGCTCCTGGAATTTCACTATTTGTTTTACTGTGGCTATTTTTCATATTGTGATATCACCTGTTTACTGTGATCTTATTTTCCTCTTTTGTATGTGTCTTAGTTAACCACCTGACTGTTAGTGGGATGGAATGTAAAGGACCTGCTTAGTATGGACCAACAGGCCTGCTGCAGTGTTCCTCCTTTCTTATGTTCTTATGTTAACTGAAATACTAGCCACGCTAGCGAGAGATTCGTCTGTAAAAACTTGCATTTGTGGACACAGTGGTGCCTATGCTAACGTTCCTATGGTGTAGAAATATACCTAGTTGGATGAATCTTATTGTAGCCAGCCAGTGGCTAACGCGACGGTCTGGAGTTTTGAGACTCTGATCGCGGGTTCTAACCCCACCCGTGGCATGGTATACTAAGCAGTAGAGAGACGAAGAGAATAAGGAGATCCTGCGCAGGAGAACTCTGAAGAGATTAAGAGACACTGGCAGAGAATAAGCATTACATAAACAAGGCGAATAAGGACTGGCAAACAATGACTCTCAGAGTATGAAAGATAACAACATGACTCGACACACACTAACTGGGGTGGGAGAGATGTCCGTGTCAAAAATCACTGCATCAAAGCATCCTCATATACGTTAAACATAAGAATGAGTGACATTAATTAGGTCTCTTAAATGATTCATGAACATCTTATACAAAAAAACGTGCACAGTCAAGTCCTGCTGCAATTTTCCCTGGGTAATTGAAACTGAGAATGTTTTTCAAGTTTGTTGGTAAGAAATGTTCTTGCAAACTTCAGTGGAATGAGGTAGGTAGCGTAGACGGGGATTATACATTCCTAGTTCTCAACTTATTTTCTCATTATTCCTCATTATTACCATTATAATTATTGTTATTATTATTAGTAGTAGTGGTAATAGTTGTAGTAATAGTAGTGGTAGTCGTAGTAGTAGTAAAACTAGTAGTAGTAGTCGTAGTAGTTGTAGTAGTAAAAGTAGTCGTAGTAGTAGTAGTCGTAGAATTATTTTCTTTACGGGGAAGCCAAAAAACCGTAGAAGTTATACAGCGCCTGGGTGATGGGGGTTAATTGATTTTGATCCGAGGATGGAGAGGGGTAGCAGCTCCCTTTCCTTAGATACACAGCATCAGAAAGTAAGATGGATAGTTTGTGTATATATATATGCAAAACAACCACGGGGGGAGTAGAATGATAGTTGTAGGCCTTTCGTGTTGCAATCAACACATCATCAGGAGCTTGCAAAATTGTAGAAAAGAGGAGGAGTTCCAGCAAATAACGTTCCCAGAGGACCGCCTTTACTGGACTCTGGGAACGTTATTTGCTGGAACTCCTCCTCTTTTCTGCAATTTTGCAAGCTCCTGATGATATGTTGATTGCAACACGAAAGGCCTAGAGCTATCATTCTACTCCCCGTGGTTGTTTTGCATCTTGTATCGCATAGTTTTCATATTTGCTTAATATATATATATATATATATATATATATATATATATATATATATATATATATATATATATATATATATATATATATATATATATATATATATATATATATATATAATCAACTGCGTAAATTTTATCCTATATTGTAAGTAAAGATCTATATTGAATTCCATTCATTATTTTTCATGTTTTCAATAAAAAAAAATCCCATTAAACAATATGGACCTCAAAAAAAGTCAAAGTCACAGGCCCACATTTCTTTGTTAGAAACAACATTTATTCCAAAAAAATGCTGATAACATTGCTGACTGAAAAAGTAATATGTGTAAATACTTTATTATTGTGGGAACTGAACCCTGGTCTATAGAATGGAAATTTTTTCCGCTAATTGTTGCGTCATGACCGATGTAGTGCGTTGTAATATATTGAATTTCACTGAAAGTTAAGCCTGTGTGGGCCCTTCAGCGCAAGGAGTGCTGCAGGCTCCAGCTTCTGTCCCCTACTCTCAGTAACGTATCTGATCAATCATGCTGTTGGTGATCGTCAACAGATATATATCGTCTTTCACCAAACATAGTGTTGGTGACCGTGAACAGATTAAAAACATCCCTGAACAATCATACTGTTGGTGACCGTGAACGGCTAGATAATGTTGTGAGGGGGGAAAAGTTCACTTTAAGAAGCACCTAAGTTCCCTCGTCTTCTAATAACACGTTCATTTTTCCACTATAATCTACCTTATCCATAATTAATATCACATTTTCTTTGTCTGTTTCGTAAGGTGAAGTTTAGGATATTTCCTTAATTCATGGTATAACTTAACAAACTGTCTGTCTTATTTCCATTGTAGTCTTTCAACCTTGCCCCCCAGGATGCCACCCACACCAGTCGAGTAACACCCAGGTACCTACTTACTGCTAGGTGAACGGAGACAGCAGGTTCGATCCCCGGCATTTTCACCCGTATCGGGGATCGAACCACGTACATTCACTGTGTGAGGCGAGAGCGTTACCAACCAAGCCGCTATGTCTGTTTTTATTCCCCAGCCTGAGTGTTTTGAGCGGACCAGCGAATCTTCGACGAATTTAACGAGTAATTACTCCACTTCACTTCATATCCTGTTACTGTGGAGACCAACCCCAAGTACGTGTGCACGGAGACCAACCCCAAGTACGTGTGCAGTGAACGGAGACCAACCCCAAGTACGTGTGCAGTGAACGGAGACCAACCCCAAGTACGTGTGCAGTGAACGGAGACCAACCCAGTCGTGTGCAGTGAACGGAGACCAACCCCAAGTACGTGTGCAGTGAACGGAGACCAACCCCAAGTACGTGTGCAGTGAACGGAGACCAACCCCAAGTACGTGTGCAGTGAACGGAGACCAACCCCAAGTACGTGTGCAGTGAACGGTGACCAACCCCAAGTACGTGTGCAGTGAACGGAGACCAACCCCAAGTACGTGTGCAGTGAACAGAGACCAACCCCAAGTACGTGTGCAGTGAACGGTGACCAACCCCAAGTACGTGTGCAGTGAACGGTGCTCGTGTGCGGTCGATGCTTGACTACTCCACCATCTTGTATCTGAGACTTCTGCCAGCTGGTTCACTGTCTTTAACCATAAGATGAAATGATTATAATCATAACCATAATACACAGATATCCCGCACACAGGAGAGAGGAGCTTACGACGACGTTTCGGTCCGACTTGGACCATTTACAAAGTCATCAGGGCCCGGGGATTTATTTTGCTTCAGTCGATCTATCTGTTTGCTAACCATATCGCTAGTGACTATGATATTACATAATTTATAAATGGTCCCAGACGGACAGAAACGTCGTAGTAAGTTCCTCTCTCCTCTGTGCGGGTTATTTGTGTATTGTTCCAGTCACGATATTGTGTCTTTTTGTTCTTTATAACCATAATTTTTGAAGGGGTGGAGGTGTAAGCCAGTGGAAGGCCTCAGTCAGATGACCAAAAGCTCCAGCAGCGGGTCATCACATGACTAACACCCGCGTCAGGAAACACCGTTCACTCAGATCTGCGTGTGTTCCGTTGCTGTACTCTGTGTTGACGTGGGCTCAGGCTTCCTCTACCACGAGTGTCCGAATCTCGGTATTCAATATAAGTAAGTAAGAAAGTTTATTCAGGTATACACAAATACAGTTACATAGATTATCATACATAGCAGCACATGTGTAGAGAACTTAGGATAACCCAAAAAAGTCAGACAGTAACTTATTTCCATTGGGGTCCTTTAAATGAGGTGACCGAATCTCTTCATGGGACTACAGTGGATCGGAGCCAAACCCCCAGTATCACGGGCTGATCCATACCTCTTCCTGGAGAAAATTTACGTTCTACTTTTTAATAATAATAATAATAATTTTCATTTCTACAAGTACATGATACAACTTTTACATTAATTCAATTAGGTAATAATTCATGTTCATGTATATTATGTCTGCGTAAACTTTATAAGATTTTTGTCCTCTTTAATTTTCCACTTGCTTACATATTCATGTTTTATTTTCCTTATCTCTTTTCGTAAAAAATGGAATGAACTGTCTCCGAAACCTTAAGGTGTTTCGTGCCTAATCAGAGACGTCTAACTTTGCAAGGTTGTAATCTCAGTAACGTCGCTGACCAATCATGTTGACGGTGGCCTTGAACAGATAACATCTCTGACCAATCATGTTGACGGTGGCCTTGAACAGATAACATCTCTGACCAATCATGTTGATGGTGGCCTTGAACAGATAACATCTCTGACCAATCATGTTGGTGGTGACCTTGAATAAACACATAACGTCTAACTCCATCAGGCTGTAATCTCATACACGAATAACCTGCACATAGAGGAGAGAAGTTTTTGACGACGTTTCGGTCCGACTTGGACTTGTGAATGGTCCAAGTAGGACCGAAACGTCGTCAAAAATTTCTCTCTCCTACGTGTGGGTTCTTTGTACAATGTTCCAGTCACGGTATTGTGCCTTTCTGTTCTTCTGTAATCACATACACATTTTAATTCTAGTATCACATACCATCAGTATAAAAATGACCACTTTATCTATACACCTGTCAACATTATTATCTATACACCTGTCAACATTATTAATTATACCCGTGTCAACATTATTATCTATACACCTGTCAACATTATTAATTATACACCTGTCAACATTATTATCTATACACCTGTCAACATTATTAATTATACACCTGTCAACATTATTATCTATACACCTGTCAACATTATTAATTATACACCTGTCAACATTATTATCTATACATCTATCAACATTATCTATAATTATAACACCAGTAAGAGAATATTCGTATCATTAACCACGGAGGGTCATTAACTTAGAATAACCCAAGAAAGTCGAGCATTGGCTTATTTTCCGATGGGTTCCTTAGGTCCTCTACCCCATGAGGCGACGCACAATAACCCACTAAGTCCTAGGTATGTAAATAGATGAAGGATGGCAGCGAGTGCAGTGAAAACTGCCGATACTTTTGGCCTCACTCATAAATCGAACCTGGGGCTTCTCGGTTGTGAGGTGAACGCTCTTCCAAAGCGCTTGGCGCAATAAACATGGCACTGTAACATAAGGTCGTCTGGCAATGGGTAAAATGTAAATGAGAGGAGACAGAGAAAAATGCGAGTGATCTCCTTGACAATAGGGGGAAAATTGCCTGATTTGCATACTCACAGTGGGAGGCGTGAATTACGAGGTGATAGCGAAAGACTTGGCACACTGTTAAAAGAAGAAACGATACAAAGAATACACGATAACATAAGAAATAAACAAACAAGCATGCACACAAGCTCAATGTACAGTTTTATAAGTTGGTATAAGTGCAAAGGGTCATAAAAATTAATGCCGATTAAGGTAGTCTAGGAGCCAGGGCCAGGAGCTGAGCCTCAATCCCCGCATACACAACTGGGCTAGTATACACGCACATACACACTGGAGGACAAAAGAACCAGGGGAGATAAGATAACAACATACAAAATACACAGGGAAATTGACAATGCAGACAGGGATAGGCTGTCGGGGGACACAGGTGGAAGATAAAGACACAGATGAGCCACATGGATACTAAGAAGTATTTCTTCAGTCTCAGAGTGGTCGGGAAGTGGTGGAGGCAGACTCCGTACATATAAGACAAGGTACAATAGGGTCCACGAGGTTACGAGGGAGTGAATCTGGAGTGGCAAGTTAAGAGGCGGAGCCAGGATCCCAGAATCGACCCTTGCAACCACAAATAGGTGAGTAAATAAGTAAACTGGTGAATACACACACCATTAGCTAAGACTCGACCTCTGTAACCACACAGAAGTGAGCACATATAGGCGAATATAAGTAAACACACATATACACACACACCAAGTATCTATCGACATGAGCATCTGACAAACGGTAACTAAATACACAAGTACCTCCCACATACACACACACACATACTATATATATATATATATATATATATATATATATATATATATATATATATATATATACACAAACAACCAATTATGTCAAAAAAACATTACACCTTCCTAAACCTGCAGGAGAAAAATTCCTTTAAAAAAATGTGTATAAATTATTACTGTGACGTGGTCTCTACCGTGTCACTGTCGAGTGAAGTTGGGAAATCAAGACGCCATTGTGACGACGGTGCATACAAAGGGTGACGAGTTGCATCGTGGATGGCAAAGCCACGCAAGTGAAGACAATATTTGTCTTTTAAAGAGAGAGAGAGAGCCACTGGAAATTGCCTCTTAACATGGGAAGGCTGCAGTGACACATGCTATCTTTAACATGGGAAGCTGCAGTGACACATGCTATCTTTAACATGGGAAGCTGCAGTGACACATGCTATCTTTAACATGGGAAGCTGCAGTGACACATGCTATCTTTAACATGGGAAGCTGCAGTGACACATGCTATCTTTAACATGGGAAGGCTGCAGTGACACATGCTATCTTTAACATGGGAAGCTGCAGTGACACCCTGCTATCTTGTCAGTGACATTGGGAAATCAAGACGCAGTGACACGTGCATACAAAGGGTGACAGTGCATCGTGATGCAGAAGCCAGCAAGTGACAATATCTTTAAAGAAACGAGAGAAGAGCTCAGTGACACATGCTATCTTTAACATGGGAAGCTGCAGTGACACATGCTATCTTTAACATGGGAAGCTGCAGTGACACATGCTATCTTTAACATGGGAAGCTGCAGTGACACATGCTATCTTTAACATGGGAAGCTGCAGTGCACATGCTATCTTTAACATGGGAAGCTGCAGTGACACATGCTATCTTTAACATGGGAAGCTGCAGTGACACATGCTATCTTTAACATGGGAAGCTGCAGTGACACATGCTATCTTTAACATGGGAAGCTGCAGTGACACATGCTATCTTTAACATGGGAAGCTGCAGTGACACATGCTATCTTTAACATGGGAAGCTGCAGTGACACATGCTATCTTTAACATGGGAAGCTGCAGTGACACATGCTATCTTTAACATGGGAAGCTGCAGTGACACATGCTATCTTTAACATGGGAAGCTGCAGTGACACATGCTATCTTTAACATGGGAAGCTGCAGTGACACATGCTATCTTTAACATGGGAAGCTGCAGTGACACATGCTATCTTTAACATGGGAAGCTGCAGTGACACATGCTATCTTTAACATGGGAGGCTTCGATCAATACCATTTTAAATTTAGGAAGAAGCGCTGAGCTCGTAGGAGTCATACAACTAGGGAATGGGATTTAACCAGGTTTCATAAGAGGAAAAGTAGGATAAATCCCACATCCTTCACTATAACCAGCATCAAGGCACACTCCTTGAACGAACTAATAAAAGGAATTCACCTTGACAGAGGAAATTTCCGGAACATAAGAAGGCAACAGCAATTGCCAGAGTGGAGAGAGAAAAAAAAATTCAAATCCCGGGGCTCGAACCGCCGATCTCCTGGAAGTGGGGCGAGTACGCTGACTTGAGTTCCGGCCAAAATACATTTCAATATTCTTACAATCTTGTCATAACAATCTGAAATGTCACTCAATTGTGATTGTAGTAATGTGAAAAGTGTTAGGTAAAAGGACACAAGTGCAACTAATGCGACATTTTGTTGTGGCAACGTTTCGCTCTCAAGAGCTTTGTCAACGGCTTGACAAAGTTCCTGGAGAGCGAAACGTTGCCACAATAAAATGTCACATTAGTTGCACTTGTGTCCTTTTACCTAACATATTGTCGTTAATTCTACCTCCGTCTAGCGATTACAGAACAGAGGATCGAGCCTTCACAACTCGCTGCGCTGAATAACCCACACGGGTTTGGCGCTTCTCGAATCTGCATTATTAACAACGGCTAAAAAAAAGTATCTTTATTTACCACAGCATTATTATTGTATTAACGAGGAAGCGCTAAAACCGTAATGGTGATACAACGCCTGGGAAATGGAAGGTGATCAGTTTGATCCAAGGAAAGGGAGGGTACATCCTTGGATCAAGAACCCTTCATCAGCGTCAAATCTCCTTCCCCCCACTCCACAACTAAATTAGCAACAAAAACAAAAGAAATAACAAAAGCAACAATACCATCACCAACATCAATAACAATACAAATACCAACAACATCAAAAACAATACCAACAACATCAATAACAATACCAACATCAACATCAATACCAACAGCATCAATAACACCAACATCAACATCAATGCCAACAGCATCAATAACAATACCAACACCATGAACACCAATATCAACACCAACACCATGAACACCAATATCAACACCAACACCATGAACACCAATATCAACACCAACAACAATACCAATACCATCAATAACAATACCAATACAATCAACAAGAATACCAACAACAATACCAGTACCATCAACACAATACCAATACAATCAACAACAATACCAACACCAACAATACCAATACCTTCAACAACAAAACCAATACAATCAACAATACCAATACCAATACCATCAACAACAATACCAATACAATCAATAACAATACAAACACCAAAAACAATACCATTACTATCAATAACAATACCAACACCAATACCAATACCATCAACCATACCAAAACCATCAACAATACCAGTACCATCAACAATACCAGTATCATCAACAACAATACCAACACTAACAACAATACCAATACCATCAACAACAATACCAACATCATCAACAACAACAGCAACGACAGCTAAACTGTCCTTAACATAGCCAACATAACAATAAAGTTGACAGTTCAGTCTAAGTTTAAATTGGAAAGAATTGCCCAAGTTATATAATTCTAAGTGTCTAGATGCTGAGAGAGAGAGACAGAGAGAGACAGAGAGAGACAGAGAGAGACAGAGAGAGAGACAGAGACAGAGACAGACAGAGGGAGAGACGGACAGAGATAGAGACACAAAGACAGACAGACAGAGATAGAGAGAGACAGACAGACACAGACAGACAGACAGAGATAGAGAGAGACACAAAGACAGACAGAGACAGAGAGAGAGATAGAGAGACAGAGAGAGACAGACAGAGACAGAGAGAGACAGAGACAGAGACAGACAGACGGACAGAGAGAGAGACACAAAGACAGACAGACAGAGATAGAGAGAGACAGACAGACACAGACAGACAGACAGAGACAGAGAGAGACATACAGACAGAGAGACAGAGACAGACAGACAGAGAGGGGGAAGAGGGATGGGAATTTACCTACATAAACTCAAATCTTCCAACAATTCTCTTTAAGTCGGGTATTAGTAAATATTTCGAATAACGTAACAAGTAAAGAAAAAAAAACGCTTGTGTTAGGGGGATCGAATCTAATTCAAAATGTAAAACAAACACTTCATTGGGGGGATTAAGCTTTATTAACAATTCAGAAAGGCTCAAATAATAATTACCGTTAATTGGATAAGCAAAATCACTAAAGACAATGTCAGATCGTTGCCCTCGGGAGCGATATTTGGGAGCGATATTTAACAGAGATTAGATATTGTTTTGGGCCTTGGGTCGTCTGGCAGGATACGTGCAATTTGCTTGCAGGTTCCAAAGGTTATTCTTGACTGCAAACCTGGGAATGGCAGGGGAAAACCATCTTGAAATCTGACTCAAGACAGTGTACCAACAATAAACAGTGTGTATTTGTGAACATATATAAACTCCACAACCATTACCCATTATCCGCTATCTAGCAGTGAACAAACAACGTAATAATCCTGTCTTTCAACGCCAGATCGTGTGTCGTTAGATACCTACGTAATATATTAAACTAACGTGTACTGATCACTGCATATGTAGGCTTGTTAGGTAAAAGGACACATGTGCAACTAATGCGACATTTTATTGTGGCAACGTTTCGCTCTCCAGGAACTTCATCAACCAGTTAACGGCTTCAAAGACCTCTCAATTTATAATTAATTACCAGTAAATAGTCACCACCAACACGAGGGTCATAATAATATTGGTAGAATTACCGACAAAGCTCCTGGAGAGCGAAACGTTGCCACAATAAAATGTCGCCTAGGAGTTAGTCATCAGGGAAGACCTTAGCTAGGGACAGTCTTCACAACTCAGGGAAGTCTGTTCCATGTTGTGTCTGTGAGTTACCATTTTGTCCTAGGCACATGTCGATTTAGACACTAGGCCTGTTGTATGTATGTGTGTGTAAGGAAACACTTCGAAATGTTTCGGCTCCGCCGGTAATTGAACCCGGGCCCTCCGTGCGTGAAGCAAGAGCTTTACCACCAGGCCACCGGTGCTGTTGATCCTTCGCTCATTTATTTAAAAAAAAAAATGTGCAGGAAATTTGTGTGAGTATGAATTCCACTTCAATTAATCTGTGAAGGGAATAACCAGTGACTTTAATCACCTCATATCGAAGCCAGAGAGAGAGAACGTGTGTGAGAGCTGAGTGTCGGCGTGCGTGCGTGCGTGCGTGTGTGTACTCACCTAATTGTACTCACCTAATTGTGGTTGCAGGGGTCGAGACTCAGCTCCTGGCCCCGCCTCTTCGCTGTCCGCTACTGGGTCTCTGGTCTCCCTGCTCCATGAGCTTTATCATACCTTGTCTTAAAACTATGTATGGTTCCCGCCTCCACTATATCGTTCGCTAGACTATTCCACTTCCTGACTACTCTGTGGCTGAAGAAATGCTTCCTAACATTCCTTTGACTCATCTGAGTCTTCAGCTTCCAGTTGTGCCCCCCTTGTTTCTGTGTTCCCTCTCTGGAACATCCTGTCACTATCTACCTTGTCGATTCCCCGCAGTATTTTGTATGTCGTTATCATGTCTCCTCTAACCCTTCTGTCCTCCAGTGTTGTTAGTCCTATTTCCCTCAACCTTCCTTATTAGGACAGTCCCCTGAGTTGTGGAACTAGCCTTGTCGTAAACCTTTGCACTTTCTCTAGTTTCTTGACGTGCTTGACCAGGTGTGGGTTCCAGACTGGTGCTGCATACTCTAATATGGGCCTGACGTACACGGTATACAGTGTCTTAAAAGATTCCTTGCTAAGGTAACGGAACGCTAATCTTAGGTTTGCCAGTCGCCCACATGCTGCCGCATATGGGAGACGTGCATGGCGTTATACTCACCCCAAGGTCTTTCTCCTTTGATGAGGTTTGTAGCCTTTGTCCACCTAGCCTGTACTCTGTCAGCGGTCTTCTTTGCCCTTCTCCGATCTTCATGACTTTGCATTTGGTGGGATTAAATTCGAGAAGCCAGTTGCTAGACCAGATGTCAAGCTTGTCCAGGTCTGTTTGAAGTCCTGCTTGGTCCTCTTCCGATGTGATTTTCCTCATTAATTTCACATCATCCGCGAACAGAGACACTTCTGAGTCTATCCCGTCCGTCATGTCATTCACATATACCAAGAATAGCACTGGTCCTAGGACTGACCCCTGCGGTACACCGCTCGTCACAGGCGCCCACTGTGATACCTCATCGCGCACCATGACCCGTTGTTGCCTCCCTGTGAGGTATTCCAGTGCCCTTCCTGTTATACACGCTTGGTCTTCCAACTTCTTTACTAATCTCATATGAGGAACTGTGTCGAAGGCCTTCCTGCAGTCCAGGAAAATGCAATCAACCCACCCTTCTCTTTCTTGCCTTACCTCTGTTACTTTATCATAGAACTCCAGGAGGTTTGTTACACAGGATTTGCCTTCCCTGAATCCGTGCTGTCTGGCGTTGATTAATCCTGTTCTGCTCCAGATGCTCCAGATGGCGTGTGTGTTTGTGTGCTTGTACTTACCTATTTGTGGTTGCAGGGGTAGATTCATAGCTCCTGCCTCCGCCTGTTCGCTGGTCACTACTAGGTCAACTCTCTCCCTGTTCCATGAGCTTTATCGTATCTCTTCCTAATGCTATGTATGGATTCTGCCTCCACTTCCTGACAACTCTATGGCTCAAGAAAAACTTCCTAACATTCCTCTGACTCACTTGAGTCTTCAACTTCCAGCTGCGACCCCTTGTTGCTGTGCCCCATCTCTGAAACATTTTGTTCCTATCCACTTGTCAATTCCTCTCAGTATTTTGTATGTCGTTATCATGTCATCTTTATCTCTCCTGTCCTCCAGTGTCGTCAGGTCGATTTCCATTAACCTCTCCTCGTTGGACATGCCCCTTAGCTCCGGGACTAGTCTTGCTGCAAACCTTTGCACTTTAATTTCTTGACGTGCTTGACCAGTGGTGTGTGTGTGTGTGCCTGCGCACGGGCTTACAATTAACAGATAACAAGAATACAAGTTCCACGCAGCTAATATCATGTTCCCGGCTCTTGCCTTTCTCCAGCACCCATCCAGGATACACAGCATTCATCTTTCCCCGTGGCTCCTTAACAATATGCGGACCAGACGACGGGAAGCATTTGATTCTATCACAGTTTACCGTGCAGGGGCTTCCTCGAGGTAGAGGGTGTGCAGTTTAGCCACTATAAAGAACCCTCCAGCTCTGCGGTTTCTGGTAACGAGTCAGGGAAAGCGGTATAATGTGCAGGAGTGTGAATGTGTGGATGTAATTTACATAACATTAGAGGTGTTCCACATGCTGGCCTCCTCTTGCCCCCTGGCTGTCACCACTGAGACAATACAACTACATGATTATCATGTGATAATTGTTGTAGTATTGCTGCTGCTGCTGCTGCTTCTGTTGCTGCTGCTTCTGCTGGTGCTGCTGATGTTGTTTCTGTTGCTGCTATTGGTGATGGTGCTGCTGGTGCTGCTTCTGCTGCTTCTGTTGCTGGTATTGGTGATGGTGCTGCTGGTACTGCTTCTGCTGTTTCTGTTGTTTCTATTAGTGATGGTGCTGCTTCTGCTGTTTCTGTTGGTTCTATTAGTGATGGTTCTGCTGTTGCTTCTCTTGCTATTGTTGTTCCTGCTGACGGTGTTTTTGTTGTTGTTGTTAACTTTCTAACTAATCGAACACAAAGAGTAGTGGTAAACAGAGTTAAATCGGAAGCTGCCATAGTGAAGAGCTCTGTTCCACAAGGCACAGTACTCGCCCCTATCATGTTCCTCATTCTCATATCAGACATAGACAGAGATGTAAACTATAGCACTGTATCATCCTTTGCAGATGATACTAGGATAGATGAGAGTGTCATCCATTGAGGACACGGCAACTCTCCAAGAAGATATAAACCAAGTTTTCCAGTAGACAACGGAGAACAATATGATGTTCAATGAAGACAAATTCCAACTACTCCGTTATGGAAAACTGGAGGAAATAATAACTAGGACTGAGTATACTACAAACTCAAACCACACAATAGAGCGGAAAAGCAATGTGAAGGACCTGGGTGTGGTAATGTTCGAAGACCTCACCTTCAAGGACCACAACAATGCCACTATAACATCTGCGAGGAAACTGATAGGATGGATAATGAGAACATTCAAGACAAGAGATGCCCAGCCAATGATGATCCTTTTTAAATCACTTGTTCTCTCTAGGCTGGAATACTGCTGTACATTAACATCTCCATTCAAGGCAGGTGAAATTGCAGATCTAGAGAATGTACAGAGAACCTTTACTACTGGGAACGCCTGGAAGCACTTGACTTGTATTCAATGGAGCGCAGGCGAGAAGCATACATCATAATCTACACCTGGAAGATCCTGGAGGGACTGGTCCCTAATCTGCACACAGAAATCACTCCCTACGAAAGCAAAAGACTTGGCAGATGATGCAACATACCCCCAGTGAAAAGTAGGGGCGCCATTAGTACACTAAGAGAAAACACAATAGGTGTATAGGACCCAAGACTGTTCAACTGCCTCCCACCAGCCATAAGGGAATTACCAATAGACCCCTGGTTGTCTTCAAGAGGGAGCTGGACAGATACCTAAAGTCAGTGCCGGATCAGCCGGGCTGTGGTTTATACGTTTGACTCCGTACGGCCAGCAGTAACAGCCTGGTTGATCAGGCCCTGATCAACCAGGAGGCCTGGTCATGGACCGGGCCGCGGGGGCGTTGATCCCCAAATACCCTCCACGTAGACTCCAGGTAGGTAGATACTGCTACTGCTGCTGCTGGTTGTTCTTTAGGATGACACTCACGACAGTCGACAAACACCCAGGTACATATTTACTGTTAAGTAAGCAGGGGCAACAGGTTTAAGGAGACTTGCCTTAGAGTCTCGGCTATCCCAGGATTGGACCCGGGTCTTTCAATTATGAGCTAAGAGCTACCAGACATCCTGCCCAGCGACATTTCTAACCCGCCGGGAAGTCGTACAGCGTGTGGGAAATAAGGTAATCAGGAAAAGTATACAAATAACCCGAACATAGGAGACACACTAGCTCCCTCTTCGTGTTACTGTGACTTAGGGATGTAAAATTTAGATATCCGCGGATGCGGATGTGTATACGGATGTCTTACTTATTTTGCGGATGCGGATATAAGAAATTGTGCGGATGTTCCGCGGATGTTGATGCGGATGTAAGAAATTGTGCGGATGTTCCGCGGATGTTGATGCGGATGTAAGAAATTGTGCGGATGTTCCGCGGATTTTGATGCGGATGTAAGAAATTGTGCGGATGTTCCGCGGATGTTGATGCGGATGTAAGAAATTGTGCGGATGTTCCGCGGATGTTGATGCGGATGTAAGAAATTGTGCGGATGTTCTGTGGATGTTGATGCGGATGTAAGAAATTGTGCGGATGTTCCGTGGATTTCCGAAGTGGATGCATATGCGGATATCTGTTTACAGTAAAATGCGGATGCGGATGCGAATGTAAGAAATTGTGCGGATGTTCCGCGGATGCGGATGTGACTTGTAAATGGTCCAAATCGGACCGAAACATCGTGGTAAGCTCCTCTCTCCTATGTGCGGGTCATTTGTGTACTGTTCTAGTCACGGTATTGTACCTTATTGGTCTTTCAGAAAGGTTAGGTCCAATTCCTTGAATCAAGAGCCCCTTCACCCTCCCCAAGTGAAGGGTTGTGAACCTTGTGACTCCATAAAGCAGAAGGCCCGGCCTTCTCGCTCTCTCGGCTCAGGCAAGTGGATTAATTTTATTTCTACCTTTTCTTCCACTTTCTCGGCTGGGTTCACGCTCATGAATTATTCCAGCCTGGTTTTGCCGAGTCCTTGCGGCTCTTGTGGGTTTGCAGCTGTAATACCATTATGATTAAATTAATTTCTAAAATTCTCAACTTTCGACATTTGGTTCTGGACCGATATCAAATCACTCAGAACCTCATAGTGGTCCAGGGTGGACAGAAATGTCCTCTTGAGTTTCCTCTCTCAAATGTGGATTAGTTGTGAATTGAGTTGTAGATTGCATGTACTCAATAGCAGGTGTGAATTGAGTGCATGCAGGTGTGTCCTGAGTGTACTCAGTGCACACCTGCATTTTAATAAAAGGTATTCAGCACCGCCTGCCGACCCTCTTGATTTCCTTGTGCAAATTTAGAATTAATCCCTCTACACAGAAAGAACAAAAAGGTACAATATTGTGACTGAAATAATACACAAGTAATCCACACATAGAAGGGAGGAACTTACGACGACGTTTCGGTCCTACGGAACAAAGTCAGACGGAAACGTGGTAAGTTCCTCTCCCCTATGTGCGGGTTATTTGTATATAATCCTCTACAATTTTTCATTTACACAGGTAGTGCAGTTCAAGGCACTTCACGTTTTTCCGATAATTTAGGTACGTGCCTTAATTTATATTGGCAGTGAAGGTTCTGTGTACATTCTCCAGAGGTACAACAATATCTCAGTCTACAGAGAACAAGTTCTGGCAATCCAACCTATCAACTTCCTTGCAGTTGTGACAGTAACACTGTTGTGATCTTTGACTAAGATTCTGTAACACTATCACTCCTAAGTCCTTCACATTAATCCTCTCTGTTGACCGACTTTGCTTTGCTTTATGCTCCATTAGTTAAATTGTTATTATATTAATGGAAAAGAACTAAATCCGCCATATAGCGAATGGTAGTTAATCAGATTTAATCAAAGGGGGAAATTATTAAGGAAAAGTTATATTTGTGTGCATGGTCATGGACAGGGCCGCGGGGGCGTTGACCCCTTGGAACACCCTCCAGGTATACTCCTCCTGGTATAATGCTTTGGAAAATATAGAATTTTGAAATTTACGAGCTACCGCCGAAACGTCTAGGCACTCGAGATATATATCGAAGGAGTCAGTGACTGGTAGTTCTTGTAATCTGACGTAACAAAGTTTCTAATCAATCCCACGACATGTGCTATATAGAAATTGTCCCGATAGGAAACGTACAATGTTAATAAACCAAAGAATCGCGAAGCTAAGGAAGTCTAACTCACGCCCACTGATATACCCATCTCAATATTTAAAGCTACTCAAAGTTGTCGCCCTAATGACACTACCTGGGAGTTTGTGCCACTCATCTAAAACTCTGTTGCCATACCAATACTTCCCTATATCAATACACATTTCCTCGCTTTCCATAAAGCGATCAGGGGCCATTAATTTATGTCAGATAAATGGCCACAGATGCATCTAATGTGACATTTTTACTGTGGCATCGTTTCGCTCTCCAGGAGCTTTGTCAAGCCGTTACTTTGCCAAGCGGTTACGGCTTAACAAAGTTCCTGGGGAGCGAAACGTTGCAACAACAAAACGTCGCGTTAGTTGCATCTGTGTCCACTTACCTAACATTTTTGTCGGTAATTCTACCATTATTACATAATTAATTTACTCCTCAGAGTTTCTACACACGTATTTCCTCTTCCTCTTCCTCCTCCTCCTCCTCATTCCTGTTTCCACTCGTCTTTTTCACACTGCTCCACAATCTTATTTATCCTTTTCTTAGCACCTTTTTTTTTCTCTTTCTCACGTCACTGTTTTGATTTTCCCACTTCTGCTCACTATTAACACAATTACTCTTTCACTTTCTACGTCCCTAAAGGGTTTCTCTTCTTTCTTACTCTAGTGCAACGATGTGAACTTTCTTCTCCTTACATTCTTGCCCATTTATTCTCTGCCTAATTATATCTTGTATTTTTTAACAGTTCCACCTTTCGTTCACATTCATACTCCCTCTAATACATCCTTTGGCTCCCTTACTATCCACCATACGCTTCTTGTCACTTCCCATCGTTCGTAGTCGCACTTACTCTCTCCAACTCTCTCTAAGACACTCTCTTATTTCTCTACCAAGCATTTTTTTTTTCCATTTCCCCCACGTCCCACTCATTCGTGCACCCTCTTATTCCTACAGAAACTCGTTTAACTCTCCACTTACTCCCTCACGCAACCTCCTTCTTTCTCCTCCTCGGTGGCGTTCTCTCTCTCTCCAGAAAATCTCCGCAGTAACTAGGGCCATTATTCACTCAATTTACCACATTTTTTGGACTTATTTCTAACCATTGTATTCGTACTAAACCTTACAGAATTATATATGCATTATTATTATTAGCAGTAGTAGTAGTAGTAGTAGTAGTGGTGGTAGTAGTAGTAGTAGTAGAAGCTCTGCTAATATACTATGTGCAATAGGGTTTGGGGTGCCACAATATTTATGTTGAGCAATGAGAAATATAGGAAAGAGCATAATATAGATTGTTATGGAATAGTGCCTCCTGTACGAAGATTTTGTTTTAGATTTCCTTTACCCCTCAAGCACGAATTATCCACATTGATATATAACCTTCATATCCTTCTCAGTACTTCTCCCTCTTAACGTAACTTTTTCCCCTCATCTCTGACGCACCTTTAAGAAGCACCCTAATGACGTACCATCAAGAATTGAGAGAGAATGTATGTAACAGATTTTACCTTGTAAATAAAGTTAGGAATTCTAAACCTAACCTTGCAAATATCTATGTAGACAGAGAGAGAGAGAGAGAGAGAGAGAGAGAGAGAGAGAGAGAGAGAGAGAGAGAGAGAGAAGGAAGGGGGGGATAGAGGTAAAGATGGAAGGAAGTTGGGTAATATGAATTAAGAGAAGCAGCAGTGCAGTAATCAGAGCCACCAGCCTCGTAATAACACTACCCGGCAAATGAGGCAGCCTAGCACATCACTCAAATACTGACTTCTTGAAACTCAATTTCTCACTGGATATATACACCGAGATGTGTATTTCTCTCAGAGCTTATACAATGATTGTTTACTTTAATCCCTAAAATAGGGATTAAAATATTCTTGTCTAGTGGTGAAGAGGTTACATGAAGCTGACCCAATTGTAGTAAATAGGTTTACCTAATCAGTCACCCAACCAATCATTTTCCTACTGTATATAGTTTACACTCTGGTTCACCCGATGTAGTTGAAGGTCTCTTGATCCAAAGAACCGGAGCCATCCTCCACGTTCCTCGAATCAAACACAGTTACCTTTCATTCTCCAGGCGCTTTCCCGTTTTTATAATAATAATAAGGAAATAAAAGAAAAAGAAAATAACAGAAGTAATAATAATAATAATAATAATAATAATAATAATAATAATAATAATAATAATAATAATAATAATAATAACATGATTTTAAAACTCTGCATCGTTCAGAAAATACTCGTTTTAACTTAAAAACTGATGAATTTTCATGATTCTTGTAACAGCATTAATGTACTCCAAAGATAATATTGCATTTCCAGTCCGGTGCATTTTTTTATTTTTTTTAAAACGAAAAAAAAATCGAATATGGCAAAATATACCAAAGTGGATTTTGTATCGAGCCTATTTTCGAAATATTTCACCATTTACAATGCAATATAAGTAACAAAATGCCGTAAAATTAAAAAAAGAATAGAAAACACGAAATTAATAAATAACGAGTAAACAAAGAGTAAATGAAATGTAAGTAATGAATAAATAATAGATTTATATTTGTATTGTGCCTAAAATTTTCGCCCAGAATTTGCCTATAGCCTACTAAATGAGTTTGTGCTTTAATTAAAATTAATTCACTGTACTGCTTTCATTATCAAATAAATACTATGTTGCTTCCACAACGAAAATCTTACACTGCTCTCATTATAAAAACACTATATTATTTTTATTATAAAACCTATACTGCTTTCATTATAAAAAACAATATACTTTGATTATATACATTATATTGCTTTCATTATAAAAATTATACTGTTTTCGTTATAAAAACAATATACTCTCATTATATAGACACTATATTGCTTTCGTTATAAAAATTATACTGCTTTCATTATATAAAACAATATACTTCCATTATAAAAATTATACTGCTTTCATTATAAAAACTATACTGCTTTCATTATAAAAACATATACTATGCTTTCATTATAAAAAACTATACTGCTTTCCTTATAAGAAACATATACTATGTTTTCATTATAAAAAACTATACTGTTTTCATTATAAAAACAATATACTTTAATTACATAGACATTATATTGCTTTCATTATAAAAAAACTATACTGCTTTCACTATAACACTGCTTTCATTATGCATACACTATATTGCTTTCATTGTAAAAAAATATGTCTTTCATATTAAAAATGAAATATTCCTTTTATTATAAAAACATTATACTTACATTATAAATATGCCATATTTCTTCTATTATAAACAACTATATTGCTTTCATTAAAACACTAAATTACTCTCATTATATAATAAATCAATATACTGCTTTCATTAGCTATAATAAACCACTTACTGCTTTCATTGTAATAAACCACTTACTGCTTTTATTATAATAAACCACTTACCGTTTTCATTGCAACAAACCACTTACAGTTTTCATTGCAACAAACCACTTACCGTTTTCATTGCAACAAACCACTTACCGTTTTCACTGTAATAAATCACTTACTGCTTTCATTGCAATAAACTACTTACTGCTTTCATTGTAATAAACCACTATACTGCTTCTGTTGCAAAAAAACACTTGCTGCTTTCACTGTAATAAATCACTTACTGCTTTCACTGTAATAAACCACCTACTACTTTCATTGCAATGAACTACAATACTGCTTTCAATATCTATAATTAACCACTGCTAGGTGAACAGTGACAGCAGGTGTAAGATGACTAACACCCAGGTACCTACTTACTGCTAGGTGAACAGTGACAGCAGGTGTAAGGAAACATACCCAACGTTTCCACCCGTGCCGGGGATCGAACCCCGGGCACTCAGCATGTGAGGCGAGTGCGATATCAACCGAACCACAGGTATGATGCTTTTTCATACAAGGAGCCATTTTACTGTTTTCATTATAATAAAAATGTTCATTATAATAAACCGCTATACTGCTTTCATTACAAAAAAGTTTTCATTATATAATATACGACTTAGTTTTCATTGTAATAAACCCCTATGCTACTTTCAATACTAGAAAAAAATATGCTTTCATTATAAAACACAATGCTTTCATTATAAAAAACTGTAATGCTTTCATTATAAAACACTAGAATGCTTTCATTATAAAACACTATAATGCTTTCATTACAAAACACAATACTGCTTTCATTATAAAACACTATACTGCTTTGGTAAATTAGACACATATGCAACACTTGGGTATCTTTACTGAGGAAACGTTTCGCCCCACAGTGGCTTCATCAGTCCAATACAAAGGAGAATCGTGAAGAACAGGAGGAGTTGAGTGGTCAGTCCATCAATCTTGAATTTAATACAGCATATGTGTGAAGAGGTAGCTTATATACTGTAGACAGGAGAGGTGCAGAAGTCGTAGGAGGTGTCAGTGTCTACAGTATATAAGCTACCTCTTCACACATATGCTATATTAAATTCAAGATTGAGGGACTGACCACCTCAAACTCCTCCTGTTCTTCACGATTCTCTTTTGTATGGACTGATGAAGCCACTGTGTGGCGAAACGTTTCCTCAATAAAGATACCCAAGTGTTGCATATGTGTCTAATTTATCAACTTGTCGGTTCTCTGAACCATTCATCTACACTATACTGCTTTCATTATAAAAACACTATACTGCTTTCATTATAAAAACACTAAACTGCTTTCATTATAAAAACACTATACTGCTTTCATTATAAAAACACTAAACTGCTTTCATTATAAAAACACTATACGTACTGCTTTCATTATAAAAACACTAAACTGCTTTCATTATACAAACACTAAACTGCTTTCATTATAAAAACACTATACTGCTTTCATTATAAAAACACTAAACTGCTTTCATTATAAAACACTATAATGCTTTCATTATAGACTATACTGCTATCATTATAAGTGCTACTGCTTCCATTATATATAAACCCCTACAATGCATTATAAAAAAATATACTTTCATTGTAAAAAAAATTATATTGCTTTCATTGTACAAAAACACCGCTTTCATTGTACAAAAAACACCGCTTTCATTGTACAAAAAAACTTCTCATTATTAAGCACAATATTTTTTTCATTATAAAAACTACTGCTTTCATGAAAGCACTATACAGTTTTCATTATACATATAACATTACAAAGCTCTCATTATAAAATTACAATAGCATATTTTCTTACCTTGTGAAGTTGTTGCTGTCATCCGAGTTGGCTAAACAGAGTATTTTCACTAATATGTGGCCGTTTTGAGCGTATCACTAGCACTGCCTGAGGGTATTCTCGCCTCTAGGCCTACTGAATCTCGAAAATACGGCGGAAATACTAGAAAAAAATCACCGAAATATGAGACGGAAATCCCGCAGCAGCACCCTAAGACATGTTGTCAGTGGCACTGAAAGGTGTTGGTGACGACCCAACCACCTCAACCCAGATCACGAGGGGCTGGGGATCTCCTTGGTATTCTGCAGAGGTTTTGCTCTGCCATAGGCATCGTGGCATGTATCTTCTGTATTCTGATGATGCTCGTCGTGCATGTTTCGCCCTCTGGATACATGGGAAGTGTTAGTCAAAAGCGCCATGTCTCCCGCGCTGCGGATATGATACGGTAAATTTTGGAAGCCGGTCAACAACTCAGTTCGAGGTTGTAAGCTTCCCGCTCTTTACTGGCTTAGGCAAGAAATTCAACTAACCTAATCGGGAATTCCTTTTCACTTTCCTTTTAATTTCCAGTATCGGGCAGCATTTATTTCCTCAGACACCGGGAGATAGAGCTCAAAACAACGTAAGCAGTTGGTAGCCTTATACACCTTAGATAGGCAAAGAGTTACACCAAGCGCTATCGTACGTTCCCTCCCTCAATGAAAGTGCTTAGATACTAGTGAAAGGTTCTTGATCCAAGGAATTAGGTTTAACCTCCTCTTCCTGGGATTGAACCTAAATGCCTCATATTCCACAAATGCTATATGATCCCTATGGAGTCATCATTTTCTCCCAATTAAAATAAATATCGTACACTCTCAGGTATTGTTGTACCTAAAAATAACTCATCGTACCAATCTTCAGAAATATACCAAAAAAAAATCGCTACAAAGCAATTTATATAAATAATGCGTCGTGTGACTACTTCAATACTTACATTAAATTAAGTAGGCACAAAAATAACCTTAAAAATGTCAAATTACAAAAATGCTAACACCAAATGAATGATTCACGACTCTAATGTTCAGATATATTTTTTAGAAAAACGCTGTAGGTTAATATATATATATATATATATATATATATATATATATATATATATATATATATATATATATATATATATATATATATATATATATATGTATATATAATATGCAATACAATCTCAAACAGGTGATATTAATGCAAAATAAGCCACATGGGGATGGAAAATCTTTAGCTCTACATCTTTCGCACTCTCGTGCGTCGTCAGGAGCTATGCAATGTTGCAAGACAGCAACAGATATGAGGTCAAATTCTCTGAGGCAAGACAGTAAATACCTTCTGTCTTGCCTCAGAGAATTTCACCTCCTGTCTGTTGCTATCTTGCACTTATAATCAAAATTGCTGTTGCAATTGAATTTTCGGGGAAAAGTAAGCTTAATTTTAATTTTTTTTTTTTTGAAGTAGGTGATAAATAGGCCTATTTTAGCTAAAAAGTTCAAGTTTTCAGGAAATGCTTGAAAAAGTCTTGACTCGTCGAAATATACAATAAAATAACGTTTTAGATCATTTTTTCATTATTTATAAACATTGCATAGCTCCTGACGACGCACAGCGGGGCCAGGAGCTGAGATACGACCCCGACAACTATAAATGGTTGAGTACATCAACAGGTAAAACTGAATGCCTTGGACTCATTAAAAACTTGACAACTTCGAGAAGGTTAGCTCTTAAGACTAAATATTCTTCAAAGAAGGGTGTCTTAAGGACGGTGAAGGGCTCTTGAACCAAGGCATTGGTGAAACTTTCTTCGTCATAGATGGAACCTGATTGAAGGGGTGTGTGTGTGTGTGTTTATATGTGAATGTATTTGATTGTGTGTGCATATGTATGTGTGTGTGCTCATCCAGCTGTGAGGACACAAACACAGTTTTCAGTTTTTGTCGACCATTTTTCACCACCTGCCCCTCAGTGAAGGCAGCAGCTGTTACTGTGTGTGTAGACTGAGGGTGAGGGGAGGGCAGGTAAGAGCGTACTGAGGGGAACGCTGGGGCAACAGGTGAGGGGAAAGAAGGAAATTCTTGGAATAACAACCATCAGTGTTACTGCTGTCAATCAATGTGACAACCACAGCACTGTTACTGCTGTCAGTCTCTGTGACAACAACCACAGCACTGTTACTGCTGTCAGTCTCTGTGACAACAACCACACAGCAGTGTTACTGCTGTCAGTCTCTGTGACAACAACCACACAGCAGTGTTACTGCTGTTAGTCTCTGTGACAACAACCACACAGCAGTGTTACTGCTGTCAGTCTATGTGACAACAACAACAGCATTGTTACTGCTGTCAGTCTCTGTGACAACAACCACACAGCACTGTTACTGCTGTCAGTCTCTGTGACAACAACCACAGCACTGTTACTGCTGTCAGTCTCTGTGACAACAACCACAGCACTGTTACTGCTGTCAATCTCTGTGACAACAGCCACACAGCACTGTTACTGCTGTCAGTCTCTGTGACAACAACCACACAGCAGTGTTACTGCTGTCAGTCTCTGTGACAACAGCCACAGCACTGTTACTGCTGTCAGTCTCTGTGACAACAACAACAGCATTGTTACTGCTGTCAGTCTCTGTGACAACAACCACAGCACTGTTACTGCTGTCAGTCTCTGTGACAACAACCACAGCACTGTTACTGCTGTCAGTCTCTGTGACAACAACCACAGCACTGTTACTGCTGTCAGTCTCTGTGACAACAACCACACAGCAGTGTTACTGCTGTCAGTCTCTGTGACAACAACCACACAGCAGTGTTACTGCTGTTGTTGTGAAACAACCACTGACCGTGTTGCTGCTCTCAGTCTAGTGGACACAAACAGCATTGTTACTCTGTCAGTTTCTGTCGACAACAACCACCACACTGTTACTGCTGTCGTCTCAGTGAAACAACACAGCACTGTTACTGTGTCAGTTCTAGTGAAAGCAGAGACTGTTACTGTGAACCTGGGCAACAGCCAAAGCACCGTACTGCTGATGAACACAATGTTCTGTGACTATCAACACACACAGCAGTGTTACTGCTGTCAGTCTCGTGACAACACCACAGCACTGTTACTGCTGTCAGTCTCTGTGACAACAACCACAGCACTGTTACTGCTGTCAGTCTCTGTGACAACAACCACACAGCACTGTTACTGCTGTCAGTCTCTGTGACAACAACCACAAGCAGTGTTACTGCTGTCAGTCTCTGTGACAACAACACACAGCATGTTACTGCTGTCAGTCTTGTGACAACAACACACAGCACTGTTACTGCTGTCAGTCTCTGTGACAACAACCACAGCACTGTTACTGCTGTCAGTCTCTGTGACAACAACCATCACAGCACGTGTTACTGCTGTCAGTCTCTGTGACAACAACCACAGCACTGTTACTGCTGTCAGTCTCTGTGACAACAACCACAGCACTGTTACTGCTGTCAGTCTCTGTGACAACAACCCACAGCACTGTTACTGCTGTCAGTCTCTGTGACAACAACCACAGCATGTTACTGCTGTCAGTCTCTGTGACAACAGCCACAGCACTGTTACTGCTGTCAGTCTCTGTGACAACAACAACAGCATGTTACTGCTGTCAGTCTCTGTGACAACAACCACAGCACTGTTACTGCTGTCAGTCTCTGTGACAACAACCACAGCACTGTTACTGCTGTCAGTCTCTGTGACAACAACCACAGCACTGTTACTGCTGTCAGTCTTTGTGACAACAACCACAGCACTGTTACTGCTGTCAGTCTCTGTGACAACAACCACAGCACTGTTACTGCTGTCAGTCTCTGTGACAACAACCATACAGCACTGTTACTGATGTCAGTCTCTGTGACAACAACCACACAGCAGTGTTACTGATGTCAGTCTCTGTGACAACAACCACACAGCAGTGTTACTGATGTCAGTTGCTGGAAGAAACATAAAGGAACATAACGAAGGAACACAATAGAAAACATAACGAAGGAACATAACAAAAGAACATAACAAAAGAACATAACGAAGGAACACTAAGGAACACAAAAGAACATAACAAAGAACATAAAGGAACAAAATCTCATAACTTTTTATTCGATTTTTTTACTCATTTTATACATAAAAAGATTATACCTTTAATTTTCCTACATAATTTTTATGCAAATTTTCATTCTGTGCTTTTTAAATTGAGAGTATACCAAGTCTACAGGATATATACACCGAGGGATACATGTCTCTCAATGTGTTATGTATATATATAATATATATATATATATATATATATATATATATATATATATATATATATATATATATATATATATATATATATATATATACAATGAGAATTGAAAATAATGGCACACAATACCCACAAGTTGATAATAAGACACAGGTGCAACAGTTAGGTATCTTTATTCTGAAACGTTTCGCCTACACAGTAGGCTTCTTCAGTCGAGTACAGAGGCAGCAGAAGCAGTAGAGATGTAGAGACGACGTAATCAATCCATCACTGTTCTGAAGAGTTCACCTCCATGGTCTGCAAAAATAAAAGTCTACGTGAATTTCTTACTTTAGGGATTAAAATATTCTTGACTGGCTGCATGCAGCCTCGTGTAGTAGATAGGCTTTAAACCCAATTAACCAACCAAGATCCCACTCGAATGTACATAGAAATACATAGAGAAGGCACGTAGCAGGACCTTAAAAGTCCACACCTAGACTATCATGCATTATCTAGAAGTTTGAGGCTAGGATAGTAAAGTAGTAGGCTCGTGTTAAACCAAATCGTAACTTTTCGCCTCGCTGAAAAAAAAACCACATCAGTTGGAAAACAAACTGTCCACAGATAGCAGGAGTTGAGAAGTTTGTGTTAACATAAACATGACGAACATAGCTCCAGACGTCCATTTGTAGTCGAGAGAGCCTGATAGCGAACCCGGGAGAGACAGCCGTCAGGCAACTGCTGAAGCTTTTTTTATGCTACTTCTGCTGCTGCTGTTACTTTTTATTTTCTCGTTCCTTCACCAGAACACCGCTGACAAGTTCTCTCTGCGGTGTTCTCCAGCGTCCCACCACCACCACCACCACACCATCACCATCACATCACCACCACCTCTTCCTCCACTACCAACAGCTATTCCTCTATTACGAGATCTGGTGTAGACTACTGGCTACCACTTAGAAACCACTTAAAAACTAGCAAAAAGGAAGCAGAGTTAAATAATGACTGTATTTCCTACGCCAAAACAAGCTGGTAGGGCGACGGCCGATCAATTCGGACTTCATGGTCTAGTGTGTCACACATCAGAAGGGAAGTTTGCTAGACATGAGGAGGTCAATGACATCATAAAGAGAAGCCTCGCCACAGCCCATTGCCCAGCTCAACGGGAACCCCAAGTGCAGAGGTCTGATGGAAGTCAAAAGCGTCCTGATGGAGCCACTATGCTACCCTGGAAGGATGGTAAGCAGATTGCTTGGGACTACACCTGTGCTGCCACAATGACAGACACTTACTTGCAATACTCCGTAGCCGAAGGGGGTGGAGCTGCCAGCCACAGGGAGACCCAGAAGACTCGCAAATATGAAGGTCTTCCCCCTTGCTATAACTTCATCCCAATTGGGTCGGAGACCCATGGAGCATGGAGCAAGTGTGCTCTAAAGTTTCTCAAGGAGCTGGGTGAAAAACTCATCATAGAAACCAAGGACCACAGGGCGACCAGCTTCCTCTTTCAGAGACTCAGTGTTGCGATCCAGAGGGAAAATGCCTGCAGCATTCTGGGCACGCGGCCCACTGCCGGGGAGCTGGACGAAGTATTTGACATATAGCTCTGAGTTGTTATCTATGTTGTTTTACTCCCTATTGTATTCTTGTCATTTGTCTTGAAATAAATTTTATACATATTCAAAAGATGGGGTGGTAGGGGAAGTGGAATATTCAAATGGCTTCAGAAAGAAATCTAAATATTCTTCCTTGAAGCCTTTTTATCCACTTCTCCGAGGCTATGGGACCCACAATTTACACCAGGTGGACCCCATCCTATATATATATATATATATATATATATATATATATATATATATATATATATATATATATATATATATATCCTATTTACAGTATTTACAGCTATGTACAATAAGGCACTGCAAGAAAAGACACGGTAAGAGTCGTAGAGACCAGTAGTGAAGGCAAGTCTGCCAAAGCTGCTTAACAAGTGACCCACGTCGCTTCACAGCTTTGGTGGGCTTCCTTGTGATTGGCTGGTTGAATCAAGGTACTGGTATAACGACGTGGCACTTTGATCGTTAAACCCCTACCACCTGGTTCACTGGTCGAGAGGCATGCTTATATGGGTGTGTGACATACGCAGAATAAATGTAACATCCTCCATCACAGCAGCTCTTCCTCCATCACCAACAATTCTTCCTCCATCACCAACAATTCTTCCTCCACCACCACCAACAATTCTTTCTCCACCACCAATACCTCTTCCACCACCACCATCTCTTCCTCCACCACCAACAGCCCCTACAGCGCCAACACTCTACAGACTGTTGCTCAAAGACTTCCACTGGATGCACCGAAGACTCTTCTTCAGGAAGGACCTCTGAAGGGTAGTTAGGAGAACTTTGTAACTAAAAGTAGCATCATCTGCTCCCGACATCTCGGAGCAACTCTAAGGAACTCTGAATGTCACGGAAATGAAGGGCAGAGTTGTCCAAAATTTGGCGAGTCTTCGCCGGGAAGAATTAGAAAGATCGTCCATGTTTCGGGAAGTTGAAGCCTAGCTTCATTAACAGCGGCACGGAGGATCGAGTCTGACCGCCAGCCACTCTGTTCAACTGAAGGAACACCACCGTAGATTGAACTTTTCACATTAATAGACTACATTCTGTTCGATGTTTCTAGCAAAATATGTAGTGAATGGTGAACAGTGAACAAACTAGCAATGTGATGGTGAACAGTGAACAAACTAGCAATGTAAAGGTGAACAGTGAACAAACTAGCAATGTGAAGGACCATGGGTAATAGATGGGAATTAACGACGCAGATGAGACACAGGAATGTTAAGAAATAATTGTTTCTGAGAGTGGCATGAGAAATGAGCTCAATGAGGATGAAGCAGAAGCAAATTCAATACACAGCTTCAAGACTAGGTATGCTACAACCGCCTCCCCCAGGAACTGACAATGCCCGCTACTGTGGTTTAATAGTCGGGGCCAGGAGCTGAGACTCGACCACCTCAAAACACAACTCGATGAGTGCGCGTAAAATGCACAGAAGATTAGTGCAAAAGCTATAGAAGCCTTCAGGTATAACAGGAAAGGCACTGCAATGGATCAGAGAATACCTGGCAGGAAGGAGACAACGAGTGATGGTACGTGGCAAGGTGCCGGAACGGGCGCCTGTGACGAGCGGGGTTCCACAGGAGTCAGTCCTAGGGCTGGTGCTGTTTCTGGTATATGTGAATGACATGACGGAGCTGATAGATTCAGAGGTGTCCCTGTTTGCAGACGATGTGAAGCTAATGCAGAGAATTCAAGGGGACGAGCATCAGGTAAGACTATATAGGGATCTCGACAGGCTTCAAACCTGGTCCAAAAACTGACTCCTGGAGTTTAACCCCACCAAGTGCGAAGTCATGAAGACTGGGGAAGATCAAAGAAGACCGCAGACAGAGTACACGCTAGGAAAAGGATCTTGGGGTGAGCATAATACCAAGTACATCCGTTGAGGCGCACATCAACCAGATAACTCCTGCAGCATATTTGCGCCTGGAAACCTAAGAATAGCATTTCGACACCTGAGTAAGGAGTCATTCACGACATTGTACACTGTGTACGTCAGGTATATATTGGAGTATGTAGCACCAGTATGGAACCCATACCAGGTCAAGCATGATAAGAAATTTGAGTGCAGATGTTTGAAACAAGACAAGTCCCGGAGCTAAGGGGGTATGTCCTACGAAAAAAGGTTAAGGGAAATCAACCTGACAACACTGGAGGACAAGAGGGACAGGGAGGACATGATAACGACGTATAAAATACTCAGAAGAATTGACAAGATGGATTGAGACAGAATTGTTCAGAGATGTGACACAGCAACAAGGGGTCACAACTGGAATTTGAAAACTCATGAGCCACAGGGATGTTAGGAAGTATTACTTCAGTCATAGAGTTGTCAGGAAGTGAAACAATCTGGAGAGTGAGGCAGTGGAGGCAGGATCCATACATCCACACACACATGACTCGACCCCAGCAATCACAATTAGGAGAGTACACACACACACACACACACACACACACAATTTGCATGCACTGTAGATACCTCTGCTCTGTATACATTAACAGGTTCACTTAACAACATTAATTAACTAGGGCTCATGAGCTCAGGTAACATATTAGCCTTAACAATACTTCCTGGTAATTAACAACGTCACCTGCAGTAAAACTGATTTTTTTTTCTAATTAAAATTAAACAAGACACCAATAAAAGCAACAATATCGTCTGGATAAAGGTGTAATTTTTTTTGTGATCTATATATCCCCTGATATATGTTAATGATTGTAAAAATTATCGCCTCGGCGACCCGGTCCCAGACTAGGTCTCCTAAACCGAAAATTAGATCTAACAGGATTAAAGTCTATATTTAAAAATATTTAGGATTAAGTGTATATTAAAAAGGATATCTTATAGGATTAAGGTCTATATTAAAAAGTATATCTTACAGGATTAAGGTCTATATTAAAAAAAATATCTTATAGGATTAAGGTCTATGTTAAAAAAGATATCTTGTAGGAATAAGGTCTATATTAAAAACGATATCTTATAGGATTAAGGTCTATATTAAAAAGGATATCTTACAGGATTAAGGTCTATATTAAAAAGGATATCTTACAGGATTAAAGTCTATATACAAACTCAGATGAATGTAAATACATACAGGAGTGCACAGTGAATACTGAATGTGATCAAACAATATTATAAGATTTACCTGACGTCCCACATGCTCATGAGAGGGATAGAAAAGACCAGTTATCCCACCAGAGTGTTAAACTTTTAACTGGCTTCCGCTTTATATTCATATGTTCTAACAACTCCACATAAAACCAGTTTTATACTTGGACATTCAAGGCCTCTGGCAAGACTATATCTTGCAGTGTTGTCCTCCAGTCTCCTCACACTTGCAGAATGTCTTCTGAACCTATGATGGCCTCTATCCCGTTCATGGTTGAGCATTCGTCTTACGACTCAGGGGACCTGGGTTTTGAATCAGGCCTTCCCACCTCCAGGACTCAAGTCCTGGAGGTGGGATGTATAGTGCCAGCACTCTGAAGGAAGGGTGAGGATGTAACAGTTCTGGAGGTGGGAAGTACAGTGCCAGCACTCTGAAGGAAGGGTGAGTATGTAACAGTTCTGGAGGTGGGATGTATAGTGCCAGCACTCTGAAGGAAGGGTGAGTATGTAACAGTTCTGGAGGTGGGAAGTACAGTGCCAGCACTCTGAAGGAAGGGTGAGTATGTAACAGTTCTGGAGGTGGGAAGTATAGTGCCAGCACTCTGAAGGAAGGGTGAGTATGTAACAGTCCTGGAGGTGGGAAGTACAGTGTCATCACTCTGAAGGAAGGTGAGTTGTTAGTTATGTAAGCACAGCCTCTGGGGAAGGTGGGAAGCGATGGATAGTGCCAGCACTCTGAAGGAAGGGTGAGGATGTTACAGTCCTGGAGGTGGGAAGTACAGTGCCAGCACTCTGAAGGAAGGGTGAGGATGTTACAGTCCTGGAGGTGGGAAGTACAGTGCCATCACTGTGAACGAGGGGTGGAGATGCAACAGCTTAGAGGTTCATCTGAACTATGCCGTCATCCCGCTTCTGTCAAAACAATGAATAAACAAATGACATGAAAAATGCCTCCCCATTTACCCCCGCAGTCGGTGTACTAGAAAACAAAAATCCTTTCCTAGCACGAAAACTCTCCCGAGTGTGCTTCAGGTACCTGTGGATGAGCCATCTCCAACTTTTCATATCACTCACCCTATTTTTCCCACCTTTAATGATACCTAATTACGGCTGATCACCCGAGGCAATTCTCCCCAGCAGACTTTGAAGTCTGCTACGTGAACCATTCTCGCTGGGGACACGTCAGTCATAGCTAGTATTAAGGCAAATAGAGTTTTTTGAGGTAATAATGTCAGGTCATTATATGTAATTATTTTAGTTATCAACAGAGGGTTATTATAGGTAATCAGTATAGGTAATTATTTATGATTGGTTATTATAGGGAATTATACTTCAGCTCTGCTCGACACCGCAAATATATTACACGTTTGTCAAGACCTTATATATGTGAGTTGATCTGACTGGTGGAGCACCAAGACTGTGATCACCAGGTGTGAGTTGATCTAACTGGTGGAGCACCAAGACTGTGATCACCAGGTGTGAGTTGATCTAACTGGTGGAGCACCAAGACTGTGATCACCAGGTGTGAGTTGATCTAACTGGTGGAGCACCAAGACTGTGATCACCAGGTGTGAGTTGATCTAACTGGTGGAGCACCAAGACTGTGATCACCAGGTGTGAGTTGATCTAACTGGTGGAGCACCAAGACTGGTCACCAGGTATGAGTTGATCTAACTGGTGGAGCACCAAGACTGTGATCACCAGGTGTGAGTTGATCTAACTGGTGGAGCACCAAGACTGGTCACCAGGTGTGAGTTGATCTAACTGGTGGAGCACCAAGACTGTGATCACCAGGTGTGAGTTGATCTAACTGGTGGAGCACCAAGACTGGTCACCAGGTGTGAGTTGATCTGACTGGTGGAGCACCAAGACTGGTCACCAGGTGTGAGTTGATCTAACTGGTGGAGCACCAAGACTGATCACCAGGTGTGAGTTGATCTAACTGGTGAAGCACCAAGACTGGTCACCAGGTGTGAGTTGATCTGACTGGTGGAGCACCAAGACTGTGGTCACCAGGTGTGAGTTGATCTGACTTTTGGAGCACCAAGACTGTGATCACCAGGTGTGTACACCCAGGATTGTATATCTTTTCTATACATACTCTAAAAGGTGTATACACTGTCTATGTATGTATATACCCCGAGAAGTGTGTATCTCCGGGTATATACACCATGAGTTTACAGTATATCTCAGTATATATACACAAAGCCTTGCTCTGTCTGTGATGGGGTGATGATGGGGTGATGGGTGGTGATGGGGTTGTGCTTAAAAATATAGTGTTGAAGGGGTGATGGGGGAGGGGAAAGTATGGAAATGGGTGTAGCAGTGTGTGTGTGGAGAGGGAAGGACGGGTTTATTACATGTGTACAATGATAGGATGGGAGAGAGGGGTGAGAGGAGTGATCGGGAGTGGGGTGAGAGTGGGTGGGGTGAGAGGGAGAGAGTGGAATGAGAGACGGTGGAGGTGAAAAAGAGTAGGGTGAGAGAGGGTGGGGTGAGTGTGAAGTGAGAGAGGTTCGGGTGAGAGTGGAGTGAGAGTGGGGGAGAGAGAGAGAGTGGGGTAAGAGAGTGAAGTGAGAGAGTGGGGTGAAAGAGAGTGGGGTAAGAGGGAGTGGGGAGAGAGAGATAGTGGGGGAAAGAGAGAGTGAAGTGAGAGTGGAGTGAGAGTGGGGGGAGAGAGAGAGAGTAGGTTGAGAGAAGGGTGAAGAGTCTCAGGTACCTAGTAGTTCACTAGTACCATATTTGGCTAACACTGCTTGGAGAGACATTTGGCCAACCTTAACTCCTCTTTCTTAGCTGTAAACAGATAACTAGCAGCTAGTCAATAACTAGCAGCTAGTCAATAATTAGCAGCTAGTCAATAACTAGCAGCTAGTTGATAACTAACAGTTAGTCAATAACTAGCAGCTAGTCAATAACTAGCAGTTAGTCAGTAACTAGCAGCTAGTTGATAACTAGCAGTTAGTCAGTAACTAGCAGCTAGTTGATAACTAGCAGTTAGTCAATAAGTAGCAGTTAGTCAATAACTAGCAGTTAGTCAATAACTAGCAATTAGTAACTAGCAGTTAATCAATAACTAGCAGCTAGTCGACTACAGTGATACTGTATATCACTGTTTATCATTGTGTATCACTGTGTATCACTGTATATCACTGTATATCACTGTATCACTGTATATCACTGTACATAACTGTATATCACTGTGTATCACTATGTATCACTGTATATCACTGTGTATCACAGTATATTACTGTGTATCACTGTATATCACTGTGTATCACTGTGTATCACTGGTAATAAATCTTCAGGTTATCTATTCACAAATGTTCCTCATTATATAGTTCTGACATTCCCTCGAGTTTATATTTTTCAGCATCTTGAGACTCCACTTTTGCTTGATCAGTAGTGCCACTCCTCCTCCTCAGTAGTGCCACTCCTCCTCCTCAGTAGTGCCACTCCTCCTCCTCCTCCTCTACTGTCCTCTTTCCTCACCATGGGGCAAGAAAATTACATTTGTTATAACTCCACTTACCTTTGTCTCTGTGAGTGCTATGATCACCGGCTGCTCCTCTGTTGTTCTATCTTTTAGATGACCTATTTTTTTTTCAGCGTTCTTCAGAAGCTCTATCCCGTCTTGTCTTACTGCTGGGAAGGAAGGGATGAGAAGTGCAACTAATGCGACATTTTATTGTAGCAACGTTTCGCTCAACAGGAACTCTGTCAAACCGTTACAAACAATACGGCTTGACAAAGCTCCTGGAGAGTGAAACATAGACACGATAAAATGTCGCATTAGTTGCACTTTTGTCCTTTTACCCAACATATTGTGGGTAATTCTACCAACATTATCGCGATGAGAAGCAGAGGGAGAGAGATAGGCAGGTGTGTGTGTGTGTGTGTGTGTGTGTGTGTGTGTGTGTGTGTCTGTGGAGGTGGAGGTGGATAGAGAAGGATAGTCTTAATTCAACTTTCTTTACAGGAATTCCTCAATGCTTTCTGGCCTCCATGGCTCCATCCATTGTTGGTACATCATATCTTTTTTTTAGCTATACTTCAGCAATTCCAGGAGTGAAAAATCTCTTTCGTTCTCTCTCTTTTTTTTTTATCATATTTCTCATGGTCTTAAAAGTTCCGAAAAATAACTGCAATAAATCGGCCTCTGCAATTATCATCATTATTATCATCATCATCATACCCTCTAGGCCTGAAAAATTCTTGCCATTTTTATTTCTTCTTATTCCGTGTTCGCACTGTTTTCAAATATTTTTGCGTATTTTTGCTGCTCCTTCTTCTCTTCCTCCTCACTTTTAGCACCAGTATTTATCAAAACTTGCGATTTTCTGTACGATTTTTTGACATTTTGAGAGCATTTCTAGGATGCAGCATTTCTAGGATGCATCATTTCTAGGATGCAGCATTTCTAGGATGCAGCATTTCTATGATGCAGCATTTCTAAGATGCATCATTTCTAGGATGCATCATTTCTAGGATGCAGCATTTCTAGGATGCAGCATTTCTAGGATGCAGCATTTCTAGAGAAAAGTTTAGAGCTGACATTGTTTACCTTGAGTCTGTCAGTCCAGTCTCTGTACTCACCTATTTTGTCCTTTCCTTGGTCGAGTCTCGGCTCTTGACAATTACAGCTCCTGTTCTCTAGTATCTTAGATATTCCTGACCTATCATTGTCTCTCATCTAGATTTCTATTAAAGAAGAAAATTATGTCAAGGGAACCTGAGAGAAATGAGAAAAGACTAAATGGGATAATACGCAGTAAGATAGATGGTTTAATTTACAAGAATAGGTACTGAGAGTTATGTCTCATTACAATAATGAATGAGACTCATGTGCAAGATAATGAATGAGACTCATGTGTAAGATGATGAATGAGACTCATGTGCAAGATGATGAATGAGACTCATGTGCAAGATGTAGTTATATTTCTTGGATTGTAGTGGATTGAAAAAAAACACTAAATAGTTAACATTATACCACCATTTTTTAAAGGGTGGACGGGTAAGCCAGTGGAAGGCCTCGGTCAGATGACCAAAAGCTCCAGCGGCGGAAAACATTTGTCGTCTTTACCTCCCCGCTACTTCTGTTGTCCTCAGAGATACACAGTGTTGTACATGTGTCTTAGTCATCAGAGATACACAGTGTTGTAGTACATGTGTCTTAGTCATCAGAGATACACAGTGTTGTACATGTGTCTTAGTCATCAGAGATATACAGTGTCATACATGTGTCTTAGTCATCAGAGATACACAGTGTTGTACATGTGTCTTAGTCCTCAGAGATACACAGTATCATACATGTGTCTTAGTCCTCAGAGATACACAGTGTTGTACATGTGTCTTAGTCATCAGAGATACACAGTGTTGTACATGTGTCTTAGTCATCAGAGATACACAGTGTTATACATGTGTCTTAGTTATCAGAGATACACAGTGTTGTACATGTGTCTTAGTCATCAAAGATACACAGTGTTATACATGTGTCTTAGTCATTGAGGTAGAGAGGAAGTGAGAATGAGAGGTCAGTATTACTTGTACCATTTTAGTGTTCCATAATGTTCTTGTACCCACCCTCGTGTACAATTCTCATTCAGACATATTTTAACTGGCCTGAATCTGTTCTCTAATTTCTTGAACTTCCTTTCAGACATTTACTTAAACTTTCATCCACACGTGTACACGAGCCTGCCTCTCTCTCTCTCTCTCTCTCTCTCTCTCTCTATATATATATATATATATATATATATATATATATATATATATATATATATATATACACTATATGGAGTACTGTAATTATCCTTGACGTGATATGTACACAGTCTTCGCTCTAGGAACTCCATTCAAAGTTTCCTTACCTCCATCTCTGCCTCCATCTACATGGTCTTCCCTCTGAGAACTCCATGACAGGCTTCCTACCCTCCATCTACAGTCTTCACTGTCAGAACTCCATTCAAGGTTTTCCTACCTCCATCCCAGGCCACCACACTTCCCACACTACCCTACAGCTTTAACACCTGCTCTTCGAATTCAAAACATGATCTATTTTTATAGGTCCCTTTGAAATCGTCTTTCAGGTCATCTAGATATCTATTTCAGGTCCCCAAGAACCCCCTTCCCCCTTTTTTAACATCATCTAGAAGTATTTTATTAGAAATAATTTTTTCAGGTCATTTAAACAAATCAGGTCTTCTAGAAATCGAATTTTACTTTCTCTCATCCAGGCAGTGTCCTTGGAGGTGCAACAGACAAGAAGAAGAAGAAAAAGAAGCAGGAAAAGATTCCCTGAGCTTCCCCAGCGCTCGGGCTGCGGTCCAAAGCTGGGGTGTGGCTCCAAAAGGATCCTGTAGTGCTTGCTGCCTTTTTACTTCTTGATATCATCTGCTGCTACGTAGCTGCTACACCCTTCGAGCCCCGTGGGGCGGGGTTAGTGGCAGACCAAGGGCCTAGCTTCTCCCTACGATCCTCGTGAGGACAGGGAATGGGGCTGGGACTAGGAAGGTACTAACACTTCTTTCCATGGAAGAAATTATTAGTCAAGACTCTCTCTCGATTGGAGAGTCGGTAATGTCCCGGCCCGGGTCTTTGCTAGGTGACCCGGGCCGGGACATTACCAACGAACCTCATACATACATACAGTGTCCCTCCAGTACAGTGACTTCTACGTCAGGGTCGTCCTGGTGGTCGTAGTCTTCGCTGCCGTCTTCACTGAACGCCTGCCTTCTCTCTTCACTGAAATAACATGTGGGTGCTTCTTACACCAGCTCACCCAGTTGCTTGAATCTTTCTCATCTCCTGTGTTCTCTAATCTCATTTGCGAGAGTTTCCAGAGGCACAATCTCACTTTGTGCCGTTGTACCCCGTTTTCTTAATCACAAACAGAACCAGTAGAGAGCGCTACGTTGGTGCCTTTCCTCTGCGCGTGTGTGTGTATGTGTGTACTCACCTATATGTGGTTGCAGGGGTCGATTCATAACTTAAAATACTTGACTAACGTGTTGTAGCTCCCATGAGATATATACACTCAGTGTATATATACACTGAGTGTATATATTAATTCCAGTTTTAGGGATCAAAGTATTCTTGACTGTTGGTGAGCAGGTGACATGCAGCCTTAATGATTTTCGTGTAGTTGATACGCTTCAAACCTCATTAACCAACCAACCAGAAACCCTCTGAAGACTAAGACACTGTAACAACCTCTACTGTTACCATTGTAACAAATAACCTCTGCTGTTACCACTGCAGCAAATAACTCCTGTTGTTACCAATACAACAAACAACCTCTACTGTTACCACTGTAACAAATAACCCCTGTTGTTACCAATACAACAAACAACCTCTACTGTTACCACTGTAACAAATAACCCCTGTTGTTACCACTACAACAAACAACCTCTGATGTTACCACAGCAACAAACAACCTCTGATGTTACCACAGCAACAAACAACCTCTGCTCTTACAAATAACCTCTGCTCTTACCACTGCAACAAATAACCCCTATTGTTACCACTGCAACAAACAACAGCCTCCCACCTCCCCCAACAAAGTCTACCAGTTCACTGTTGTTATTTTGAAGCTGGACATAAATCAGGTTACCATCACGAGGATTTTTTTCCATTCGTTATTTAATTTTATCAAATGGTCCTCAGGGCCTGGGGAAACACGAAATTTAATCACCTACACGGGGGGAAGGGGAGGGGGAAACCACGTACAATTCTTTTATAGATTGCATTGTGATCCACCAGGTTGTCTGTGCTGTCTTTGAATAGGCTAGAATCGGAGCTTCGCTTAGATTGCTATTAACCTTGGTAATAAATACCGACAAATTGGTTCAGAAAAACACGTAAGCAGATGCTAGGACATATGTCCTAGTGATACTAGGACATATGTCCTAGTGATACTAGGACATATGTCCTAGTGATAGGACATATGTCCTAGTAATACTAGGACATATGTTCTAGTGATACTAGGACATATGTCCTATCATTAGGACATATGTCCTATCACTAGGACATATGTCCTAGTGATAGGACATATGTCCTATTAATACTAGGACATATGTCCTAGTGGTACTAGGACGTATGTCCTAGTGCTTTTCTTAGATTACTTCAGCAATTTTAGCTAAAAAAATCGAATAGCATCGCCCCCGCGTCTAGGTTTCTAACCTGGTGCTGATCTTGACAGGTTGGTCAATCAGGCTGTTGTTGCAAGCTGCCTGTAGACTGATTTGATATTCAATTTTCAGATGTTTCCGACCTCGTATACAAGTATCTAAGATACTTTTGAACAGGGAAGCGGGTAACCCGTAGGGGAGGGAGTCACAGACCGCCTGACAGTGTGTTGATGTAACCAGGTCAGACGCTAGGCCAGGGAGGGGCAACTCCAGTTCCTGGGATCGAGAGCCCTGGCAGGCAGACACGGCAATGAATATTTACGACCTGAATGGGACTTTTTTGTAACGAGTCTGTGAGAGTAATCACCACATAACATCGAGTAATTACCTCACGATAATAGTCATTAGTCAGTCATTAGTTCGAGGTTAATGGCAATTAATTATTTTAATAAGCAATAATTCTTAAAGCCTGATCCCTAATTATGAGGAAGCCCTGAAGTGAGGGTCTTTAAATTTATAGGTAGCCCTGAAGTGAGGCCTTTTAAATTGTTAGGTAGCCCTAAAGTGAGGCTCTTTAAATTATTAACCCTGAAGAGGGACCTTTAAATTAAGGTAGCACTGAAGGAGGACCTTTAAATTATTAGGTAGCCCTGGAGGAGGACCTTTAAATTAATAGGTAGCCCTGAAGGAGGACCTTTAAATTATTAGGTAACCCTGAAGGAGGACCTTTAAATTATTAGGTAACCCTGAAGGAGGACCTTTAAATTAATAGGTAGCCCTGAAGGAGGACCTTTAAATCCTTGCCAGTTTTTGTTTTTTTTTCTTCCAACTTTTTTACTTTTATTTCGCTCATAACTCGCTC
>WNWK01001052.1:215000-272500 GCA_009830355.1 Cherax destructor | reverse complement strand
GACAGTGGGTAATCAGTCTTGCAGAACTATACACAGAGAGACAGTGGGTAATCAGTCTTGCTGAACTATCACAGAGAACGTGGATAATCAGTCTTGCAGAACTATACACAGAGAGACAGTGGGTAATCAGTCTTGCAGAACTATACACAGAGAGACAGTGGATAATCAGTCTTGCAGAACTATACACAGAGAGACAGTGGGTAATCAGTCTTGCAGAACTATACACAGAGAGACAGTGGGTAATCAGTCTTGCTGAACTATACACAGAGAGACAGTGGGTAATCAGCCTTGCAGAACTATACACAGAGAGACAGTGGGTAATCAGCCTTGCAGAACTATACACAGAGAGACAGTGGGTAATCAGCCTTGCAGAACTATACACAGAGAGACAGTGGGTAATCAGCCTTGCAGAACTATACACAGAGAGACAGTGGAAAATGCGTTAATCACAGACGCTGATGTCCAGTACCTTCACATGTCTTTCCATCAAGAAATTCCTCCTTTTCATGATTGAGGGAATTTTTTTCTAACTACAAATATTTCGAATGCAACGTCAAGCACATGCAACAATTATCGAAAAATTGGCTTGTTGGTTTTGTGAGGAAATATCAATACTAGGAGGCCTGAAATGGAGACGGTGGCATATTGACCCAGAGGTGAGTGCCAGAACTAAAGTTGCTCTCCTGCATTGCAAGTTGACCCAGCGATCTCTGACGTAGTTTGTCAACAAACCACAACCTGGCGGCAGGCGCACGACCAGGTTCAACACCCCAGGGCATTGCTAATGTCAACTTTGTCAAACCTCGGGCACGCGTTTAACTTGCCCGAGAAGAAACTTGGAGTACAAACACCCTTTAGTCAGAGATCAAAAGAGAGAGCATCTACTCTTGTGTTTCTTCCTCAAATAAAAACACAGACAGCTAAACATCCTCCTGGGTACAGCACACTTTTGATAGATATAAAGAATCGAACGCCCTAATGTTTATAGTCGACAAGGATATATATATTCTTCAACACTAGTAGTAAAATATGAATGTATGTAATATACCACACACACACACACACACACACAAACAAATACACACACACACACATATAAGGCTCTTGGAGCAGGGAGAGGGTGGACATAGTAGCGATCAGCGAAGAGGCGGGGGCCAGAAGTTAGGACTCGACCCCTGCAACCACAAATAGATGAGTACAAATAGGTGAGTACACAGACACAGACAGACAAACACGCACACGCACACGCACACACACACACACACACACACACAGAAGATTGGGAAGGCCAAAGAAGACCGCAGACGGAGTACAGTCTAGGGGGCCAGAGACTACAAACCTCAATCAAGAAAAAAGATCTTGGGGTGAGTATAACACCAGGCACATCTCCTGAGGCGCACGTCAACCAAATAACTGCTGCAGCATACGGGCGCCTAGCTAACCTAAAAACAGCATTCCGACATCTTAATAAGGAATCGTTCAAGACCCTGTAAACTGTGTACGTTAGGCCCATATTGGAGTATGCAGCACCAGTTTGGAACCCACACCTAGCCAAGCACGTAAATAAACTAGAGAAAGTGCAAAGGTTTGCAACAAGACTAGTCCCGGAGCTAAGGGGTAGGTCCTACGAGGAGAGGTTAAGGGAAATCGACCTGACGATACTGGAGGACAGGAGAGATAGGGGAGACATGATAACGACATATAAAATACTGAGAGGAATTGACAAGGTGGACAGGGACAGAATGTTCCAGAGATGGGACACAGCAACAAGGGGACACAGTTGGAAGTTGAAGACTCAGATGAATCACAGGGATGTTAGGAAGTATTTCTTCAGTCACAGAGTGGTCGGGAAGTGGAATAGTTTGGGAAGCGATGTAGTGGAGGCAGGTTCCATACATAGCTTTAAGAAGAGGTATGATAAAGCTCATGGCGCAGGGAGTGACCCAGTAGCGGCCAGTGAAGAGGCGGGGCCAGGAGCTATGTCTCGACCCCTGCAACAACATCTAGGTGAGTACACACACACACACATCAACCAGATAACTGCTGCAGCATATGGGCGCATGACAAACCTAAGAATAGCGTTCCGATACCTCAGTAAGGAATCGTTCAAGACTCTGTACACCGTGTACGTCAGGCCCATACTAGAGTATGCAGCACCAGTTTGGAACCCACACCTGGTCAAGCACGTCACGAAATTAGAGAAAGTGCAAAGGTTTGCAGCAAGGCTAGTTCCAGAGGTAAGGGGAATGTCCTACGAAGAAAGGTTAAAGGAAATCGGCCTGACGACACTGGAGGACAGGAGGGTTAGGGAAAACATGATAACGACATACAAAAATACTGCGAGGAATTGACAAGGTGGACAGAGACAAGATGTTCCAGAGATGGGACACAGAAACAAGGCGTCACAATTGGAAGTTGAAGACTCAGATGAGTCAAAGAGATGTTAGGAAGTATTTCTTTAGTCATAGAGTTGTCAGGAAGTGGAATAGTCTGGCAAGTGACGTAGCTCATGGAGCAGGGAGAGAGAGGACCTAGTAGCGATCAGTGAAGAGGCGGGGCCAGGAGCTATGAGTACACATACACACACACACACACACACACACACACACACACACACACACACACACATTTTAGCTCCTTTCCGCTGGAAAAAAAATAGAAAAAAGCATTATACAAGAGAATAGACAGGGAAATAGACAGGAGACACTGAAAGAACCTCAGATCTGATAAAAAATGCAAAGATGCAAAACAGCAAAATTGAATTTGAAAAAACAGAGTGACGCAAGTCGACCACTGTTAACGCCTTCTTTCTTTCCTAAAAACACATGATAAGTATTTCCTTAAAGCGGGTCGTTGAAATATATTTCTCGACTAACCAGTATTTCTTTCTCCTTATTATTACTTATTACTCAGCAAGGGTACCTAATGACCATACGTATTGGACCAGGTCCCTAGTATTCTAATTAAGTATTGCTTGGGTTTGAAAATAGAGATAACACACAACAATGTCAAATGAATAAGAGAGGAGAGGCGTGGTCAAGGACTGGGCCGCGGGGGCGTTCACCCCCTTAACGTCCTCCAGATAACAAATATGTGCAATGCAAACCTTACACACTATAGTTTAATATTGCTAGGAGCCGGATAGATACGAAGCATTTTGAGAAAAGAATTCACACCTTGATCCACCATGAGGCCATGGTCTCAGACCGAACCGCTGGGGCGTTGACCCCCGAAACCCTCTCCAGGTAAACTCCAGGTAACACTTGAAGTCCACACAAGTGAATCCTCTAAGTCAGTCCATAGACACTGTCCAGACTGAACACACTCTCACACAGGCTCTTATTTCCCCTCACTGTCATAGACGCACTGACTCTACCAGTCTGTTATTCTACCTTAGCTTCATGGAGAAAGAATCTCTCCTAGGGGAAGAATGTTTACGTGGGTTTGAAAGACTGCCATCTCACACAGATTCCAGAAACCACAAAGCAATTACCACATTCCACAAGCCTGTCTTTCCCTTTGGCCAACAAGACATTGGAACCCAGGGATTAAGACTTATGGAGACAGACCCTGAACCTGGAGACAGACCCTGAACATGGAGACAGACCCTGAACATGGAGACAGACCCTGAACCTGGAGACAGACCCTGAACATGGAGACAGACCCTGAACCTGGAGACAGACCCTGAACATGGAGACAGATCCTGAACCTGTCAACTTAGATTGACGGAAGCCTGAGTGTAAACACATTCCAGAGAGAACAGTGTCCACAGTACTTTCAATCACTTTGTACCACTGTGCTTTCCTCTGTATCATTGTACCACTGTGCTTTCCTCTGTACCATTGTACCACTGTGCTTTCCTCTGTACCATTGTGGGCTTCCTATGTACCACTGTGATCAACCGCATCAATGGGATTAAACTTCGAATCTGACAACTTAAAATTTTGCGAATTTATATCTCCCATTCCCCTCCCAACTCACCCATCCCACCTCCTGCCCATTCCTATGCTCACCCATCTCCCCATACACCCATCCATCCACCCACCCACTTCCACCACCCACCCGTTCTCACATTTCACTGCCTCTCTATCCTCTCCTCTCCCCCCTGCTCCGTTATTCCATGCAGTAAATATGGGAACACACAGAAAAACAGGAAAACAGGCAGTGCTTCACCTGCCTCTCTCTCCTGTCTGACAAAACGTCGCTGCTTCTCACTTCTAATTAAACACAAACTCCGGGAAAATGTTGCTTTGTGTAGCTGTTTGTTTAGGCTTCTTTTTTTTTACTGTGTGTGTGCGTGCGTGTGCGTACGTGTGCGTGCGTGTGCGTGCGTGCGTGCGTATGTGTGTGTACTCACCTAGTTGTGGTTGCAGGGGTCGATTCATAGCTCCTGGCCCCGTGTGCGTGTGTGTGTGTGTGTGCTCGATTCACAGCTCCTGGCCCCTGCCTTTTCACTGGCCGCCACTCGGTCACTCTACCCGCTTCATGAGCTTTATCATACCTCTCCTTAAAGCTATGTATGGATCCTGCCTCCACTACATCACTTCCCAGACTATTCCACTTCCTGACCACTCTGTGACTGAAGAAATACTTCCTAACATCCTTGTGATTCATCTGACTCTTCAACTTCCAACTGTGTCCCCTTGTTGTTGTGTCCCATCTCTGGAACATTCTGTCTCTGTCCACCTTGTCGATTCCTCTCAGTATTTTATATGTCGTTATCTCCTGTCCTCCAGTGTCGTCAGGTCGATTTCCCTTAACCTCTCCTCGTAGGGCCTACCCCTTAGCTCCGGGACTAGTCTTGTTGCAAACCTTTGAACTTTCTCTAGTTTCCTTACATATGTGTGTGCGTGTGTGTGTGTGAATGTTACAGAATTTATGACCGTGTTTTCCTTCGCCATTAATCTAATTTAATAGATACTTACTATTTTTATGTTGTCTTCAGGAGTTTCTCTCTCTCTCTCTCTCTCTCTCTCTCTCTCTCTCTCTCTCTCTCTCTCTCTCTCTCACACACACACACACAAACAAACTCTACAGAATTAAGCATCACAGTTCCTACCACGTATTTTACAAGCTTAAAACACAGTTTTCCCCGACCAGTTAATAGATTGCTTCTAATACATGTATTATTAACAACCATTTTATGGGTTTATATAGTTTAAGTATGATACATAAAATATATAATTAAGATACGTAAATGGTAGAGGGTAAAGTTAGTGCTATCTTTATAAGATAAGCTTTATTTCGCCACTGGTTTAATTTCTCATAGTCTTTTCATCACGGGGGTGAGGTGATTTAAACTTGTTTTGCAGAGATGGAAAAGCTTAAAATGACACTTTGATCAGTAACATCCTCACCCTTCCTTCAGAGTGCTGGTGCTGTACTTTCCACCTCCAGGACTCCTCACCCTTCCTTCAGAGTGCTGGCGCTGTACTTCCCACCTCCAGGACTCCTCACCCTTCCTTCAGAGTGCTGGCGCTGTACTTCCCACCTCCAGGACTCCTCACCCTTCCTTCAGAGTGCTGGTGCTGTACTTCCCACCTCCAGGACTCCTCACCCTTCCTTCAGAGTGCTGGCGCTGTACTTCCCACCTCCAGGACCCTCACCCTTCCTTCAGAGTGCTGGTGCTGTACTTCCCACCTCCAGGACTCCTCACCCTTCCTTCAGAGTGCTGGTGCTGTACTTCCCACCTCCAGGACTCCTCACCCTTCCTTCAGAGTGCTGGTGCTGTACTTCCCACCTCCAGGACTCCTCACCCTTCCTTCAGAGTGCTGGTGCTGTACTTCCCACCTCCAGGACTCCTCACCCTTCCTTCAGAGTGCTGGTGCTGTACTTCCCACCTCCAGGACTCCTCACCCTTCCTTCAGAGTGCTGGTGCTGTACTTTTCACCTCCAGGACTCAAGTCACATCAAATTCCAAAAACAATCAAATTCAAAATTTATTTAAAAAATATTTTAAGTGGAAGAACAAAAGCTCTCTTTTATTGAGGGTCATGAGAAGGTTATAACAGAGTGAAACAAATGTAGGACTGCCCGTCTTGTCGTGTAATAGGTGTCTTCAGCGTATCCATGGAGTTTGAGCCAGGGAGGAATATATATATATATATATATATATATATATATTAAATTATGGGGAATTAAATACAAAATGGGAGTTGACACAGTTACTTTTTGCTGCTGATGATACTGGGCTTATGGGAAATTCTAAAGAAAAGTTGCAAAGGTTAGTAGACGAGTTTGGGAGGGTGTGTAAAGGTAGAAAGTTGAAAGTGAACATAGATAAGAGTAAGGTGATGAGGGTATCAAACGATTTAAATAAAGAAAAATTGGATATCACATTGGAGAGAGGGATTATGGAAGAAGTAAATGTTTTCAGATATTTGAGAGTTGACTTGTCAGCGGATGGGTTTATGAAGGATGAGGTTAACCATAGAATTGATGAAGGAAAAAAGGTGAGTGGTGCGTTGAGGTATCTGTGGAGACAAAAAACGTTATCCATGGAGGCAAAGAAGGGAATGTACGAAAGTATAGTGGTACCAACACTCTTATATGGGAGTGCAGCATGGGTTGCAAATGCTGCAGCGAGGAGGAGGCTGGAGGCAGTGGAGATGTCCTGTCTAAGGGCAATGTGTGGTGTAAATATTATGCAGAAAATTCGGAATGTGGAAATTAGGAGAAGGTGTGGAGTTACTAAAAGTATTTGTCAGAGGGCTGAAGAGGGGTTGTTGAGGTGGTTTGGTCATTTAGAGAGAATGGATCAAAGTAGAATGACTTGGAGAGCGTATAAATCTGTAGGGGAAGGAAGGCGGGGTAGGTGTCGTCCTCGAAAATGTTGGAGGGAAGGGGTAAAGGAGGTTTTGTGGGCGAGGGGCTTGGACTTCCAGCATGTGTGTGAGCGTGTTAGATAGGAGTGAATGGAGACGAATGGTTTTTGGGACCTGACGAGCTGTTGGAGTGTGAGCAGGGTAACATTTTGTGAAGGGATTCAGGGAAACTAGTTAATTGATTTAGTTGGACTTGAGTCCTGGAAATGGGAAGTACAATGCCTGCACTTTAAAGGAGGGGTCTGGGATAGTGACAGCTGGGAGGGACTATTCTCAGCTGTCGTATCTGAGAGCCTCTGCAAAGACAGTGATTATGTATGAGGTGAAAGTGTTGAATGATGATGAAAGTATTTTCTTTTTGGGGATTTTCTTTCTTTTTGGGTCACCCTGCCCGGTGGTCACCCTGCCTCGGTGGTCACCCTGCCTCGATGGTCACCCTACCTCGGTGTGAGACCCCCCGACTTGTTGATATATATACATGTATATATATATATTACAATGAGGGCAGCTGTTTCAGGAGGATAAATTTATTATTATTATTATTCTTATTTTATTCATGGGGGAAGCGCTAAACCTGTGAGAATGATAATCACCTGGGCAACGGGAAGCAATCAGGTCTGATCCAAGGAAGGGGGGTGGGTGGCTCCAGTTCCTTGGATGAAGAGATCTCCACCTTCATCCAAACACACCTCCCTCCCCTCCTTCCTTAAAGGGAGATTACTGTACCTCCCTTAAAGGGAGATTACTGCACCTCCCTTAAAGGGAGATTACTGCACCTCGCTTAAAGGGAAATTACTGCACCTCCCTTAAAGGGAGATTACTGTACCTCCCTTAAAGGGAGATTACTGCACCTCCCTTAAAGGGAGATTACTGTACCTCCCTTAAAGGGAGATTACTGCACCTCCCTTAAAGGGAGATTACTGCAATACACACCAAACTGCTATTTTAAGCTCAAAACCAACACGGACGTGTTGGTTCTCCTTAACCCTGGTAAATTGTGGTAGTGTTAGTAGTAGTGGTAGTGTTAGTAGTAGTGGTAGTGTTAGTAGTAGTGGTAGTGTTAGTAGTAGTGGTAGTGTTAGTAGTAGTGGTAGTGTTAGTAGTAGTGGTAGTGTTAGTAGTAGTGGTAGTGTTAGTAGTAGTGGTAGTGTTAGTAGTAGTGGTAGTGGTAGTGTTAGTAGTAGTGGTAGTGTTAGTAGTAGTGTTAATGTTAGTAGTAGTGGTAGTGTTAGTAGCAGTAATTGTGGTAATTGTTTCTTTCCTATTGATGATTGTTTTTCTTATAAGATATGAAGACTGCTGAGGTATTCTCTAGGGTGAGTAGTGGATGGTTGCGAGAGAGCCTTCTGCTATTTTAATCCCAGCTGCGTAGATAGTATCAGTGGTGGCTAGTTTGAGAATAGTTCTCACCTGATAGTCTTGATATGGATGGTGGGATCTAGTCTAATGTACCATCCCAATTGTACTCAGATGTACTCTCTCTCTCTCTCCCTTCCTCCCTACCTACCTTTCTCCATATCTCCCTTCCTCCCTACATACCTACCTTTCTCCATTTCCCCACAACCTAGTGGGGGTTCAACTACCCACAACCTCGTGGGTTTCAACTCCTCACAACCTAGTGGGGGTTCAACTACCCACAACAACATGGATAGTTGAACCCACCCACCTACTCTCCTACTTTAATTAACCAAGTCTAAACCTTTTGATTAATTACCTTTTTCGTCCATCTCACGAACGTGAGTCACCAACTTCACTAAAGTACCGTAGGTTAAAGAAGGTTATCAGTTCTGAGGGACTTCTCTCAGTATCTCAGAGGAGCATACATTAACCTCCCTCTCCAAGATTAAGGAAGTTTGTGGAACACTCTGAGGTGATAGTTGCTTATCTGAAGTGGAACACTCTGAGGTGATAGTTGCTTATCTGAAGTGGAACGCTCTGAGGTGATAGTTGCTTATCTGAAGTGGAACACTCTGAGGTGATAGTTGCTTATCTGAAGTGGAACACTCTGAGGTGATAGTTGCTTATCTGAAGTGGAACACTCTGAGGTGATAGTTGCTTATCTGAAGTGGAACACTGTGAAGTTGTACCAGCTGGTTATCTGAAGTGGAGTGCTCCTGCTGGGAATCTGTAACTAAGAATACACTGATGTATTCCTGTTGGGTATCAGTTAATAACCCACCACTGTACCCTTGCTTTATATCCGACACATTACAATCACTTTTAGTGTGCCAGTAAGCCAGAAAGTAGTGAAAAGTACACAAGTAAACTCCGAGGAACCACTCCTTACCATAGACCATCTATGTGATGGAGGTGCCCACTCTGTATGGTCCTAGAACATGTTGAGAGACCGGTCCACCCAGATCATTTTCCGTTATGTCACTTGGCTTAGGTACGTCCCATGGCTTGGGTACGTCACATGGTTTGGGTACGTCACATGGCTTGGGTACGTCACATGGCTTAGGTACGTCACATGGCTTGGGTACGTCACATGACTTGGGTACGTCGATGATGGCTTGGCCATCTGACTAAGAGGTAAAACGACCTACTCAAAAGTCTTGAATCTTCTGTGAATCCTCTCTCTCTCTTTTACACAAGAGTTTTATAGGGTTAGGTTAAAAGTTCCTACCTTTATTTACAAGCTAAGAGCTGTTATCTCCCTCTGCTCACTTGAAAGCCTTTTTATTGTTATGAGATATACAAATGGGCATCGGGATGAAGCTGGAGCCATCTGTGGGCCAGCGATTTCCTTTGGTCATCTGACTTTATTTCATCGATGTCATTATGCTGTACGAACTTGTTCTAGACCCAAGTCATTCTAGAAATGAATGATCTCGGGTTAAATGACGTCCTTCAGAAGGGTACAGCCAGAGTGCAGTTGCTGTTTGCTGCCCGTCTTGTATCCGTCCAGGTTGCGTCCAGGTGAGAGATGAGTCGTTTTGCTCTGTTCTCTATTCTGGTAAGAAGCCGTAGATGAGATGGGAGAAAAGCAATCCAAGAAAGTGGAGCATACTCAGAGTCTTGTAGTCTCTACCGACGAACGGATACGAGATGCACCTTAGTGTTGTTAGCTTCTTGGCCGCCTTGTTTGCATTATTTACTATGTGGTTCTTCATAGTGTGAAATAAAATTTCACCCCTGGGATATCAACCACATCCCCGGGTACCAACATTCTCCCATTCATTCTTACCACCGCTCCAGCATTACCATCATGGTGACTAGAGACCATTATTTCTATTTTCTCAGAATCAAATGTGACCTGCCATCGTTTTTACCAGGATATAGCTGTAAGCTGGTGATTGACGTAACTGAGAGCAGCTGGCATTTCCTCTTTTGGATTAGTAAATGTCAGAGTACAGTTGTCTGTATACGCAATAGTTTCTGGGATGAGTTGAAGACAATCATTGAAGTAGACATTACATAACAATGACCCAAACACACTTCCCTGCAACACTACCACCGATTGAGTGTCTTACTGACTCTGTTCCACTGAGATCAACTTTGAAGGTAATCACTAAGGAGGCATAGTGTAGAGCCAGCGACTCTAAGTGCCTGCAGTTTCTCAAGAGTCCCTGGTGCCATACTCGGTCGAAGGCATCACCAGTCTCCAGTGCCACTACACCGCTGATCGTGGATTCAACCAGTGACTTGTGCCACACAGAAGATCGACAGGAGTGACACTGGTCTAATATTTGCTCTGCTCTTTTTGTGATCAGGGACAAAATTTGCTTCTTTCCACAGAGGTCATTTACACTGTGCTAAGCAGTGCGCTCTCTCTCTCTTCTCTCCCTCTGTCTCCATCTCTCTTTCTCACTCTCATTCTCTCTCTCTCTCTCTCTCTCTCTCCCTCTCTCTCATCTTCTTAACACTTGCACTAAATATATATTCTCATGCGATGCGTTTCCCGGTAAATCTCCAAATAATCCCGTGCTCACCTGTAATCACGAACAGATCCCACAGGTGATAAGAAGCAGATTTCCTCCCTGTGGTTGTTGGTCTGCTGGGTCTCTCAACAATGCTTTTCTTAGAGGGTCGCCCTCTCACGTAGCTCAGTCACGAATCACTGCACTGGTCTGCTTTCTTAATCCATGTATGTGTGTGTGTGTATATATATATATATATATATATATATATATATATATATATATATATATATATATATATATATATATATATATAAGGCTTACAATAGGAAGGTGTAACAGACAACACTTCTGTGAGTTTCTGCACCAGTTGCGACTCTATTGTCTCTTCCTATTGCAACCCTCGTAGGCCAGTGGTACAGTGCTGGATCTGCTATCTCTCTCGACTGCATTTCGATTTCCCGTCCATTCTTTTGTTTATTCATTGACAGGCATTTATTAGACCTATCTTGAGTGTTGTGTGTTATGAGTTTAATCTACCTGGAGTCTACCTGGAGAGAGTTCCAGGGGTCAACGCCCCCGCGGCCCGGTCCGTGACCAGGCCTCCTGTTGGACCAGAGCCTGATCAACCAGGCTGTTACTGCTGGCCGCACGCAGTCCAACGTACGAACCACAGCCTGGCTGGTCAGGTACCGACTTTAAGTGCCTGACCAGTGCCTGCTTGAAGACAGCCAGGGGTTTGTTGGTATTCCCCCTGATGTATGCTGGGAGGCAGTTGAACAATCTTATTGTGTTGTCTCTCAACGTGCTAGTGGCACCCCTGCTCTTCATTGGGGGGATGTTACATCGCCTGCCGAGTCTTTGGCTTTCGTAGGGAGTGATTTTTGTGTGCAAGTTTGGTACTAAGCCCTCGAGAATTTTCCATGTGTATATAATAATGTATCTCTCCCGCCTGCGTTCTAGAGAGTACAGGTTTAGGAACTTCAAGCGTTCCCAGTAGTTGAGGTGGTTTATCGCAGTTATGCGTGCGGTGAAGGTTCTCTGCACATTTTCAAGGTCAGCAATTTCACCTGCCTTGAAAGGTGCAGTTAGTGTGCAGCAATATTATAGCCTAGATAGAACAAGCGATCTGTAAAGTGTCAACATGGGCTTGGCATCCCTGGTTTTGAAGGTTCTCATAATAATAATAATAATAATAATAATAATAATAATAATAATAATAATAATAATAATAATAATAATTAAAAATGGGTTATGTAGATTCTGTCGTCATTTCTGGGAGTGCTCACCTCGTAACAAGCAATCTTAGCGGGTCCGGCCTAAGGCTGACGATCCTAACTGGATAACAGTTTCCGGCTACCAAATTAACTGTGTCGTCCGTAAAGGTAAGCAATGAAATGTATGACTTCTTTGCTATTTGTGTAGTTGAGACTGTATAATCCTCTGTTACAGCGTGTTGTTTCAGAGACCTTTCTTTACTAGAGACATAGGAAGGTCAGGTATCCTGTGGCTTGGTTGGCAACGCACTCGTCTCACACACTGAGTTAAACCATACCACGGGTGGGGTTCGAACCCGCGGTCAGAGAGTCTCTAAACTCTAGACCGTCCTGTGGTTCAATCCCCGGCATGGGTGAGAACGTTGGGCATGTTTCAATATATCTACCTTCTCTGTTCACTGTTATGCGGGCACCTGCCTTATTGTGATAAACTGTATTATAGAATAAAGTGTTTATAGTGTGAAGACAAATTATATAAAATAAGGTGTTTATAGTATGATAAAAGTGCTCCATAAATTTTTAAATAATGTCGACGCTTTGGTGAACGTTTTAGAAAGTGACGTCACAGCGTCACAGTGTGGGTGACACGATCCCGAGGTGATTGTAAGTAGTTTTTGTATACTTTGCTGTGATGTTCAGTCCTCGATGACGCACTGACTTTCTTGGGTTATCCTGGATGGCTAACCCCCGCCTCTTCCCGGGTTAAAAATCCGAACTAATCTTATTTTAAAATCCGACAACCACCGTCAAGTACTCGTCCGCAGAGCCCAGACACGTCATTAACAAAGAATGATTTATCATCGATGATAAATTATTTCTCTCTACGTCCATGAACTACTTAGCTCATTGATAGGCACTTTCCAGCATTGATTGCAAGACCACCTTCAGCCAAGGTAACACACTACCTTTATGACCTTAAGTTGACCAACCCAGGATTGTGTTGCCACCACGAGTGTCAACGAACACGAGTATGCATAATTTTTCACTTTCCATATCCACATCGATCCCCTAACTCAGTGTTCTTGGTGACAGCCTCGTCGATCACCAGGTAAAGAATAATTAATAAAAGGCTATCTCCTTATCTCACTCCAGGTGTGATCATGATGTCCTTGGAACACTCCAGCTGCTTTGTGATGATCAGAGGATCACTGAAACTCGACATTTTCAGTGCCCTGACGGGCTATGGTATTTCTTACCTCGCCAGGTATCAGCTAATCGTGTGGTGAGACACTATCAAAACCTTTTGTCATGTCGAGAAAATCCAGGGCTTTGCCCTGGAGTGGATCCAACATTGTCAGATTTTTAACGCATCAGGCCATAGGAATGAACACTTTCTGTCGCATGTCGATATCAGCGGTTCAAGTTGGACCGAAACATCGTCTTAAATTTCAGTCTTCTATGTGCGGGTTATTTGTGTATTGTTCCAGTCACGGTATTGTGACTTTATATTCCTTATGAAACAGCCTGACTATGTACGCGGCTTTTGTTATCGGCGTATAGTCTTTTGGCTTCGAAGTGTTGGGTAATTTAGATATGAGCTCTTTTTACACGAAGAGGAACTAGAAGTGAACCCGTGGCCTTCCACAAGTTAAACTTTTTTCATTTGGGTCAGGATGGTTTTTATCATTTGGTGGGTAACCTCCCCAGGTTTGGTGGCAAAGAATTTCTAACTCTTGAGCGAATGATGAACATTTTGCTGTGAATTTTATAAACTCATAAGGGACCGGCCGCCAGTCCAGACGGCCTGGAGAAGAACCTTCCCTTCCAGAATCGGAAGAGAAGGTCAGTTGGGGCCGAGATCGGTGTTGCCATACAATTTCCAGGGAGCATTCGTTTCGCCGCTGCCGAACAATTAGACGCATGTAAGTGTTGGCACTGCTTATACTGTTCACTATATTTCCTTGGGTTGCTTTCAGGGGTTTGAGAAGGAAAGGATGGCTCTGTGGTATTACTATATCGTCTAAGTGAAGTTGCTTCTTGCGTAATAGAGTCACCTGGTCTTCTAGTTGAGGCAAACATCCCCTTAATTCTGGTCCCAGAGACCGATTTCACATCACTAAGGACGCTCTCAACTCAGTCTTTTTCTCAGTTCTCGTGAGGATATCCATCGACTCGCCAGCTTCACCAGGCCCTACCAACTTGTTACCGGCAACTCTTTGTTCCAAATTTTTGGACCCGCTAACGGCTAGGACCTTTCTACACTTTGACGTTTGAGTTCAGTCGCTCCTTAGTGGCTGCTTGACGCCTCTCCAGTCCCCAGTGACCGGCTGTGCCAGACCAAACTGGTGTCGCCAGGAGTAACACCTCATCTGACCATCTAGCCTTAGAACCAGCAGCCAAAATCCCTGCCTGTTTACGTTCATTGTTTTTATTTACTAATTTTATCCACGTTTTTATCGTGTGTGTGTTGTACATATTTTCTCATGGCTAAAGTGCAAAGTTACTTACGCTATCAAAATACTCCGTAAATACCACAACTACTACTGCTATTAGCTCTGCCTTGCCGTGGAATGAGAGACTGGGCCTTGCTCTGGTGTAACCCGCCGGCCATTATACCCCGACAGTGTACCTGAACACTGGCCACCTCGGGGATCAGTTATCGGTCATATCCCCGTCAAGAAGAACACCCACCATGTTGACTCTTACTAACACATTTCCATATAAAGGGCCGACAGTTTAATGTCAACGAACACTGGTAGTAAGAGTAGACAGCGTGAGGGGTCTCCCTCCATTGCTACTCCCTCGCTGGCAACAAGCATTCTCGGATAATCTGATTAATTCTCTCCAGCAAAACCTTTGCAGAATATCTTTCCCTAAAAGCAGCTGCGCACTCGCCGTGTGCCAGCTGCCAGCTCTCCGTGTGCCAGCTGCCAGCTCTCCGTGTGCCAGCTGCCAGCTCTCCGTGTGCCAGCTGCCAGCTCTCCGTCGCACAGATGTCTAGCTGGGAATAACCTGCTTGAATTACCCACAAATTGTTAGTTGATAAATAGTTTAAGAAAACGTCAAGTTGAAGAATAAGACACTTGTGTAACATTTGGAAATCTTTATTAAAGAAACGTTTCACCAGCCAGTGGCTTCTTCAGTCCAGTACAGAGAAAAGCGGTGAAAGATGAGGAGAATGAGGTAATCAGTCCCTCAGTCTAGAGTCGATGTGTTCAGTCCATCATTCTTCAAGACTGAAGGACTGAACAAGTCAATTCCAGGCCGAGGGACTGATTACCTCAAACTCCCCCTCTCCTTACACCGTTCTTCTCTGTATTGGACTGATGATGCCACTGTGTGGCGAAACGTTTCTTCATTAAAGATTCCCATATGTTGCATGTCTCATTCTTCAGTTTGTAGTCTGCTTGTATTTGAATTCAGGGGGCAGGGGGGTCATCGCCCCTGCGGCGTGGTCCAAGGCCAGACCCCTGTGCTGAAGACTCGAACTAATTTTACCAGGAAAGTCTCGTAGTGTATTGCAATGTGCAAAATTGGGCTATTCATTTTTTTGTAAAATCTTCATGCAAATTTTTAATTTCCATATGAAAAAGTTTCAAGCCGGAACGTATGAGAAACACGGTTAATTTAACCTTAAAAGCAGTTGAGTTTTTAGATTTCGAGAATAAAACTCGGGTAAATCAAAGCTTAACCAGTAAAAATGACTTTTCGATATACCGTTTTGATCAAAATGGCTTCAGCAAGAGCGATTTTTTTCTTTAATTTTCGTATCTAGTGAGGTGTCCGTGGTGTTGTATGGCAGGTGTTATCACAGGTATGCTAATGTCCGTGGTGTTGTATGGCAGGTGTTATCCACAGGTATCTAATGTCCGTGGTGTTGTATGGCAGGTGTTATCACAGGTATGCTAATGTCCGTGGTGTTGTATGGCAGGTGTTATCCACAGGTATGCTAATGTCCGTGGTGTTGTATGGCAGGTGTTATCCACAGGTATGCTAATGTCCGTGGTGTTGTATGGCAGGTGTTATCCACAGGTATGCTAATGTCCGTGGTGTTGTATGGCAGGTGTTATCCACAGGTATGCTAATGTCCGTGGTGTTGTATGGCAGGTGTTATCCACAGGTATGCTAATGTCCGTGGTGTTGTATGGCAGGTGTTATCCACAGGTCTAATGTCCGTGGTGTTGTATGGCAGTATCCGGTATGCAATGTCCGTGGTGTTATATGGCAGGTGTTATCCACAGGTATGCTAATGTCCGTGGTGTTGTATGGCAGGTGTTATCCACAGGTATGCTAATGTCCGTGGTGTTGTATGGCAGGTGTTATCCACAGGTATGCTAATGTCCGTGGTGTTGTATGGCAGGTGTTATCCACAGGTATGCTAATGTCCGTGGTGTTGTATGGCAGGTGTTATCCACAGGTATGCTAATGTCCGTGGTGTTGTATGGCAGGTGTTATCCACAGGTGTGCTAATGTCCGTGGTGTTGTATGGCAGGTGTTATCCACAGGTATGCTAATGTCCGTGGTGTTGTATGGCAGGTGTTATCCACAGGTATGCTAATGTGAGACTTGTATCTAACGAAGGGTTAAGTATATGTGGGTTATTCAGTGCAAGCAGTGTTGGAGACTCGATCCTCTGACGCTTAATGGAGCTCTGGTCTCTCATGAGTAAGGTTGAATGCCACCCTTCATGGCAGGGTATGGTGGTGCGCAACCCTTCATGGCAGGGAATGGTGGTGCATTACCCTTCATGGCTGGAGACGATGGTGCTACCCTTCATGGCTGGAGATGGTGGTGCCACCTTTCATAGCAGGGGATGGTGGTGCCACCCTTCATGACAGGGGATGATGGTGCCACCCTTCATGACAGGGGATGATGGTGCCACCCTTCATGACAGGGGATGATGGTGCCACCCTTCATGAAGCAGGATCAAGCCTGCAACGTTTCAAACATTTACACGTACCAAAAAATATTCTATACCTCAGCATGTACGTAAAAGTTGCATAGCAATTTTAATAACTATATCATGTTCTATGTACTAAATTCTGAAATTAGATTAATGTGGAACTTTTAACTGGTGGGGCCGACACGGTCAAGACAGCCAGCCTTGACTTAAATATTGACGTGTACAAGTTTAAAAGTGCACGGGAAGAAGCTTGGATAGAGAGGGTCGGGAATAAAACATGAGTAGTGGACGAGGAGGAGGAGAGAGGAACACGAGAAGGAACATTAACGGAAGAGTAGCAGGAGAAGAAGAATGAGCAGATGGAGGAGGAGGAGAATAGTGTCAGCACGTTTAACATCTGGACACTGTTTATCATAGTACAAACACGACCACACAGTTGGTGATCCATCACTGAAGCAACGACCACTCAGCTGGTGATCCATCACTGATGCAACGACCACTCAGCTGGTGATCCATCACTGATGCAACGACCACACTGCTGGTGATCCATCACTGATGCAACGACCACTCAGCTGGTGATCCATCACTGATGCAACGACCACTCAGCTGGTGATCCATCACTGATGCAACGACCCACTGCTGGTGATCCATCACGGGATGCAACGACCACTCAGCTGGTGATCCTCACTGATGCAACGACCACCTGCTGAGATGATCCATGCACTGATGCAACGACCCAGCTGGTGATACATCACGATGCAACGACCACTCAGCTGGTGTACATCACTGATGCAACGACCCTCAGCTGGTGATACATACTGATGCAACGACCACCAGCTGGTGTAATCACTGTGCAACGACCACACAGCTGTGATCCATCACTGATGCACGACCACTCAGCTGGTGACATCACTGATGAAACGACCAAAGTGGATACATCACTGAAGCAACGACCACACAGCTGGTGATACATCACTGATGCAACGACCACTCAGCTGGTGATCCATCACTGATGCAACGACCACACAGCTAGTGATACATCACTGATGCAACGACCACTCAGCTGGTGATCCATCACTGAAACAACGACCACTCAGCTGGTGATCCATCACTGAAGCAACGACCACACAGCTGGTGATCCACCACTGAAACAACGACCACTCAGCTGGTGATCCATCACTGAAGCAACGACCACACAGCTGGTGATCCAACAAACACTGAAGCAACAACCAGCTGGTGATCCAACAAACACTGAAGCAACAAACAGCTGGTGATCTAACAAACACTGAATCAACAAACAGCTGGTGATTCAACAAACACTGAAGCAACAACCAGCTGGTGATCTAACAAACACTGAATCAACAACCAGCTGGTGATCCAACAAACACTGAAGCAACAACCAGCTGGTGATCTAACAAACACTGAAGCAACAAACAGCTGGTGATCTAACAAACACTGAAGCAACGACCAGCTGGTGATCTAACAAACAGTTTAGTTTTTATTTTAACTATAAAAAACTAAACAAACTACACATAAAATAAGACATAGGCGGGTGAGAAACGTGTCAAAAGCGACGTTTTGGAACGGACCTCCTCAGGCTTAATAATACTGAGGAGAATAACCCGCTGTGACCCCTTACACATGTTCAACGTTTCTCCTTGACTATAACAATGAAAAGCCTAAAATTAGATCAACGTTTCGCCCACCTGCGAGCGAAACTTTATCCAAATAAAAGTCTGTCTTTGTACCATCACGTTTCGTGATTTTTTTTTTTTTTCAAAAAATTCAGCTAAAGGCAAAAAAATTTTTTGGTGTTTTAACCTTTCAAGATTTTAATTAATTTTTCAAACCAAAATAAAAAATATGTGGTTGAAAGGAAAATAGAAAAGAGAAAAGTTGCCATGTCTTTTCAAGAGTAGAGTTGAAGCGGCTGGTCAGCCATGGTGGTGAATGTTGGAGCAGTGTGAATGTTGGAGGAGTGTGTCGTGTAGGAGAATCTCCATGCACTCCCTCATGCACTCTCCACCACGACCCCACTGTTAAGGATACTCTATCATAGAATAGTCGACCACTTACTAACACGGAGACCAATCACTCATTGAGGAGGTACATTCCTGTGAGCAATTCAACTCTGCACGCAAAATAATCGTTCTTATCAAGAGTTATCATGGCCTAACACACTAATAACATCAAGAGTCGTCCCAGATATGAAAGATTATTTTTTCCCCTTTGCTCGTCAGCATTACCAGTCAGAGTTATTGAGCAGACAGTTGTGGTGTTGGCTGATCACATGTTGTTCTGGCAGTACTTCGCACCCTTTGTCAGGTAACTACTGAATTATATCTAGGAGTTTCTTGGACCTGTTGTAACTGCTTCTTGGGCCTGTTGTGACTACTTCTTAGACCTACTGGGGCCACTTCTTGAACCTCTTGTGGCCAAGTTGTAACAACGTTTTGATTTCTTATGATCATATTTTGACCTTTTATGATAATGTCTTGACCTCTTATGACCACATATTGACCCCTTTTGAATGCATCCTGATCCCTTTTGACCACATATTGACCTTTTATGACCACAACCTGACCCCTTTTGACCAAATCTTGACCTCTTCTAACCAATCTTTACCCCATTTGACCACATCTTGACCTCAAAGTTTCTAAATACAGTACAAATTTAGGACACCTTACCGATAGGTACATGTCAGAAAATGTTAAGAGTAGGATTAATTTCCCAGGGAGACACCCCTTGGAAGTCGTTCCTTTGGAAGTGATGTCTTGTTTGAGGGAAATGACTGGTGTGAATATTGTACAAAGAATGTAGGGGGTTGGAGATTAGAAGATGTGGGATTACTACAAGTGTTATTCAGAGAGCTGGGAATGGATTGTTGAGGTGATTTAGACATTTAGAAAAGACAGAACAAAATAGGATGACTGAGAGGGTGTATAAATGTATGGTGGAGGGAAGGAAGTGTAGGCGTCATCCTAAAAAAAGCTGGTGGGAGGGGAGGGAGGGTGCCCGGTGGCCTGGTGGCTAGAGCTCTCGCTTCACACGGAGAGAGTCTGGGTTCGATTCCCAGCGAGGGTAGAAACATTGGGCGTGTTTCTTTACACCGGTTGCCTATGTTCACCCATCAGTAAAATGGGTACCTGGGAGTTAGTCGACTGGTGTGGGTCTCATCCTGTGACAAAACTGACCTAATTTGCCCGAAATACTCTGAGAGCATAACAATCGGCTTTCTGTATAGTAGTATGTCATTGATGTCAGCTAGACCTGTATACCTTGTACATGTACTTGTATAAATAAATATATTATTATTATTAAAGTAGGTTTTGAGTGCTAGGGGCTTGGACATCTAAGAGGCTTTTGTGAGAGTGGGAGATAGGGGTGAGTGGAGACAAGTGGTTTTTATGACTTGACGTGCTGTTGGAGTGTGAGCAAGGTAAAATTTATAAAAGAGATTCAGGTTAGCCAGAATTGATTCCAGGAGGTGAATAGTACAGTGCGCCAGCACTCTGAAGGAGGGGTGCGGGATGTTGCAGTTCGGAGGGTCATCTGAATTGCAACATCAGAATCGTGTTGACATAACTGTGATGTCAACATGCTTCTGGCAAAGACGGTGACTGAACGAATGACTGTGAAAGAATTTCTCTTTCAGGTCACCCCATATATATTACGATACAAGATGGAAAACAACCACGGGGGGAGGTGAGTGATAACTCAGGTCGATCACAGGAAGTGCCTTTCCAGCAAAGGCACTTCCTGTGATCGTATTTGCTTGGACCTCCTCCATTTTCCTGCAACATTGTAAGCTCCTGATATTTTGTTGATTGTAACTTGAAAGGCCTAGAGCTATCATTCAACTCCCTCCGTGGTTGGTGTATATATTTTTTCTTAAGTAAAGATAAGACGAATATACATCGAAAGATGTATATCTCTTGGTTATATACACCTGAGAATTTTATCTCTATTTTTAGGGACTGAAGTATTCATGACTGGTGGTGTACAAGGTACTGCAGCGTTAATGACTGAAGAAAGCAAGCAAGATAAGGGAAGATAAGGATATAAAGCGTGACTAGCCTTCCTCTTGACCAGTATTGCGGCTGACAGCTACTGTCAAGCTGAATATATCGCCACCAAAACTTTGACACCTGCTGCAGTTTTAAGCCGAAATGTTCTTACCGCATCCAAGTTTTTCTCGGACTTTTTTTTTCACTTTAAGATGAGGGAGAGAAGAAGGGAGGGAGAGAAGAAGGGAGGGAGAGAGAAAAGGAGGGAGAGAAGGGGAAGGAGAGAATACACTTATATGGGAAAGACAGATAGCAGACGACTTCGGTATTCCTACCGAGACTATCAGATGAGGACTATCTCTTATCTAGATTAAAGATAGGGAGGATAGTGGGTATAAGACAGGGGTAGGAGGGATAGATAAAAGGGGGATAAAAATGAATGGAAGGAAATCTGATTAAGTCTTCTGATAAACATGGCATCCAAGAGGACAACGACATTGATCAGTAAAGAAAATTCCACACTATGAACGAACTTCATTTCTCTCCCTTCCCCACCCTGTATCCATCCCTTTCTCTCCTCCCTCTGTCCGTGACTCCTCCCTATCATCTCCCTTCCCTCTCCCTCTCTCCCTTAAGACATAATGAGATCATCTCCCTCACTTCCTCCTTGCCAGCGGTGCGCCTGACGACCCACCACCGTGGCTGGCACACCCACCCGACCTCTTGATTAACCCACGCATAAAGTTCCTAATTAAACCATCACCTAAGTCACTGCTAAGTGTCAAAACTCTGACCTCCAAGAGCCGGCACTCTACAGAACGTTTCGCTCTGTGTAGAGCTTTATCTAGTCTCTTCTTAATAAAGCTCTACACAGAACAACACCATCCGTGTCGTGGAGAGAATTTTCAACAAATAAATCACAACTGTACTACTGCCTCTTAAGTGGTAGCGCCTTCAGCTCACAGCCGAAGGACCCGGGTTCGATCCTGTGCCAGTGGATCGTTAATAAACACATAGCAATTTGCAATGTAAACGGACTGATATTGTAGTAGACAGACTTAGGCAGGGTTACAAGTACTTCCTGCAGTTTAGCAAACACACAGACGACGATCAAATTACGTCCTGTAAATGAGCTGAGGTAAGATAACAGCTCATAGTGTGTAAATGAGCTGAGGTAAGATAACAGCTCATAGTGTGTAAATGAGCTGAGGTAAGATAACAGCTCATAGTGTGTAAATGAGCTGAGGTAAGATAACAGCTCATAGTGTGTAAATGAGCTGAGGTAAGATAACAGCTCATAGTGTGTAAATGAGCTGAGGTAAGATAACAGCTCATAGTGTGTAAATGAGCTGAGGTAAGATAACAGCTCATAGTGTGTAAATGAGCTGAGGTAAGATAACAGCTCATAGTGTGTAAATGAGCTGAGGTAAGATAACAGCTCATAGTGTGTAAATGAGCTGAGGTAAGATAACAGCTCATAGTGTGTAAATGAGCTGAGGTAAGATAACAGCTCATAGTGTGTAAATGAGCTGAGGTAAGATAACAGCTCATAGTGTATAAATGAGCTGAGATAAGATAACAGCTTGTTGCCAGTAAATGACCTGACGTGGAATAACAGATTTAATTATATAATTGAGCTGAGGTAGGATAACAGCTCACAGCCTATAAATGATCTGAGGTAAGATAACTGAGGGGACACGTTATTACATTCGTGAGGGGGAAAACACTAAACTCGTAGGGTCATACAACGCATGAGCAACACCCCCGAAAAAAAATATTTATATATCCAAGTTACTTAAACAATTTATTTTTAATTATTAAAAGACCTAAGAAACGGTTTTCAGAAAAAAAATTACTTCACTATTACCGACTCAGACACGAAAAGCAACAATGGGTTTAAAATCTTCCGGTTAAACCATTACACTGCAGCCAGGCGATGTTTAATAATACAGTGGATGTTGTATACATCTTGCCTGAACACGCTTAGCATAATATAGAGCAAATCTGTTTTCAAAAATCTGGTTAAATCTGCGATAAATCTACATATCTACATATGGAACCACTTGACTGTTGTTGCCATTCTGTGTGTGTGGCAATACGGAAAATAAATTTATATACATTAAGAGGTATTTCTCTCAGTGTATATACACTGATACACTGAGAGCTTAATCCTTATTTTAGGGATTAAAGTATTCTTGACTGGTGACATGCAGCCTTAATGACCCTCGTGTATTTGATATGGTTTAAATCCCCATTACCCAACTAAGAGAGAATTTTGTATGTATATATGTATATATATATATATATATATATATATATATATATATATATATATATATATATATATATATATATCCCTCCACTGGGTCACTACTTGACCAAAACAGCGTCAGGAGAAATCTTTCCATTTTTTTATGGGGTGGGGGGTGACAAACAAGGTCCCAGCAGCTAGGTGGGTCGAGGTCACGCAAGAAGGCACTCTAGACGGCATCAAAGAGGGAACTAAACATGCAACAAACTGTACTGCCTCAAATCCCCCCCTCAAAAAAAGGCACATTTTTAATCCGTAAACAATCCCGAATTTCTGAGCTCACGAATTCATTCTGACTCACGAAAAATTTCCTATTCATATTGAGAATCACATTCGAACATGGGCAAAAAAAGTGCTTTCCAAAGGTACAAACGATGCAAATGGTGCTTCAGTGTGTAGATGAAATGTAAGGAGTCACTTGAAGTGAAAATGCTACACGGGGGAGGGGAATATATCTGCATGTTCGTGCCTCTGTGAGAGACCCTCTTCAGAAGATGAGGGTCTCTGAGGCCGGCATATACAGATGACTCTTTTTTTTCTAATTGGATTTTATTGTTCGCTCTGAGTGTCTCCTGAGGCATGAAGAAAAGCGTTGAGGTGTTGATTACAGCGTTGATGTTGCCTCGTGGACACAGCGTTGATGTTGCCTCGTGGACACAGCGTTGATGTTGCCTCGTGGACACAGCGTTGATGTTGCCTCGTGGACACAGCGTTGATGTTACCTCCTGGACACAGCGTTGATGTTACCTCCTGGAGACACAACACTGATGTTACCTCCCGGACACAACATTGATGTTACCTCCTGGACACAACATTGATGTTACCTCCCGGACACATCATTGATGTTACCTCCTGGACACAACATTGATGCTACCTCCCGGACACAACATTGATGATACCTCCTGGACACAACATTGATGTTACCTCCTGGACACAACATTGATGTTACCTCCTGGACACAACATTGATGTTACCTCCTGGACACAACATTGATGTTACCTCCTAGACACAACATTGATGTTACCTCCCGGACACAACATTGATGTTACCTCCCGGACACAACATTGATGTTACCTCCCGGACACAACATTGATGTTACCTCCCAAACACAACATTGATGTTACCTCCCGGACACAACATTGATGTTACCTCCCGGACACAACATTGATGTTACCTCCCGGACACAACATTGATGTTACCTCCCGGACACAACATTGATGTTACCTCCTGGACACAACATTGATGTTACCTCCTGGACACAACATTGATGTTACCTCCTGGACACAACATTGATGTTACCTCCTGGACACAACATTGATGTTACCTCCCGGACACAACATTGATGTTACCTCCCGGACACAACATTGATGTTACCTCCCGGACACAACATTGATGTTACCTCCCGGACACAACATTGATGTTACCTCCCGGACACAACATTGATGTTACCTCCTGGACACAACATTGATGTTACCTCCCGGACACAACATTGATGTTACCTCCCGGACACAACATTGATGTTACCTCCCGGACACAACATTGATGTTACCTCCTGGACACAACATTGATGTTACCTCCTGGACACAACATTGATGTTACCTCCTGGACACAACATTGATGTTACCTCCCGGACACAACATTGATGTTACCTCCCGGACACAACATTGATGTTACCTCCCGGACACAACATTGATGTTACCTCCCGGACACAACATTGATGTTACCTCCCGGACACAACATTGATGTTACCTCCTGGACACAACATTGATGTTACCTCCCGGACACAACATTGATGTTACCTCCCGGACACAACATTGATGTTACCTCCTGGACACAACATTGATGTTACCTCCTGGACACAACATTGATGTTACCTCCTGGACACAACATTGATGTTACCTCCCGGACACAACATTGATGTTACCTCCCGGACACAACATTGATGTTACCTCCTGGACACAACATTGATGTTACCTCCCGGACACAACATTGATGTTACCTCCTGGACACAACATTGATGTTACCTCCTGGACACAACATTGATGTTACCTCCCGGACACAACATTGATGTTACCTCCTGGACACAACATTGATGTTACCTCCTGGACACAACATTGATGTTACCTCCTGGACACAACATTGATGTTACCTCCCGGACACAACATTGATGTTACCTCCCGGACACAACATTGATGTTACCTCCTGGACACAACATTGATGTTACCTCCCGGACACAACATTGATGTTACCTCCCGGACACAACATTGATGTTACCTCCTGGACACAACATTGATGGTTACGACCAGGTACCGCTTCTGAACGTCTTCAGTATTTAATAGATGGATTCAGAGACCTTAATGGACTTCAGACTTTCAGTATTGATGGGAAGTGTGAAAATAAAGTTTGTCTTTCACTCTGAGTTACGTAAGTTTAAAATTACGAATAATATTAAATATATTGGTTTCCTTGTAATACCTAGAGAATGCATCTTCTGGACGGCTTCAAACTCTTAATAATTGGTGTTTTTAAATGATTTTTTTTTTTTACAAAATTTGGGCTAGGTACGTGCCAGTTTGTCAGCTTTATAAAATTTTTAATTGGACTTTTTAAAAAGGCAAAATTAATATATTTCCTCAGAGGATTGTAAATATTTTTTAATAGAAGCTCAGAAGAAATTAAAAATATTGATAACCCAAGTTTCTATCTCTAATTTTTGCGAGTTTAGTGAAACGTTAAATTCCGGAGGAGTTATTGTGTATACCTGGAAGGGGAGGGTCGTTGGTCAATACCCCCACGACCCGGTCCGAGACCAGGCTCTGTTGTAAGCTGCAGTGTTCACCTCACGTCTAACTTAATACAAGGCTTCCGCTCGTAACTTCGTAATGCCTCTTTCGATCGGCTTCAAATTTTCAACCATTTAGTGGAACAATACCTGAGTATGGAACATGAATCCTAAGTTTTTTACTTATAAAATTAATTTGCAAAAATATTAGTTCAAAATGAAACAGTCGCAGATTCTGAATATTTAAAAGAAATGAATGTAAAGGAGTGAAGACTCGAACCTCCGTCAGAAATCGGTAAAACAAAGAAACACACACCTGTTTTCCAGCTTAAGCTCGCCGGTGAGCATGCAGGAGAAATTCCAAGCTATGGTACCGGGCAGGGACTGGAACAATTTGGACAAAGTTCCATTATTCCATTTGTCCCAGTGCTTCCACCAGAGATTGAGGCAACTGGATGCCAATCGATTACGAGGTCGTGCACTGCGCGAATTGGTTGGCCAGTACATTGACCGTGTCGCTCGCTCTACGTTCATTCCTCTACACCAGGTTCACACGGCTTGCTCTTCCGTGTTCCTGGGTTCATTCCTTGACACAGGGTTCACACAGGACGCTGTTCGATATTCACTGGTTCATTCTTTGACACAGGGTTCACACAGCTCCCTCTTCGACATTCACGGGTTCAATCCATGACACGGGGGTTCACACTTTTTACTGTTCGGCGTTCACGGGTTCATTCTATGACAAAAGGTTCACTCTGCTCTCTCTGGGGCTTTCCATTACACCAGGTTCAAATGGCCAGATTTCCGGTCTTCCCAGATTCGTTCCACGACAAAGACTCCACACGGCTGGCTACCCGATCTTCCCGGATTCGTTCTCAAACGTCTCTAGGTGAGACGGGGCCCCCGGTAGGTAGACTACAATTTTCCTTCCTTGTCTATCAGCCCCACCGTCCGTCATAGCGAAAACCACCGGCTTATAGAGGTCAATACAGGATACAGAAATGAAGTATTTTTCATACTCTCCCAGTCTTGAGGCTTCGGAAGCTTGCCGGAAGCCTGCCGGAGGTATAGGAGCCGAGCTTGGTTCCTTCTGCAGGCAGTGTCTGAAATGTGCTGATGGTCCAAGATCGCCGGAAACGTCGCGAGAACGGTCCATCACACTCATTTTGAACGTAAGAATAGTGGAGCACTGCAGTAGTCCTACTGGCCCATGATAGACAGGTTCTATTCATGGCAGTAGATCTACTGGGCCATACTAGTAACACCTAGTCACAGAGGCACCTGGTTAGTCACAGAGACACCTGGTTAATCTCAGAGAGATACCTGGTCAGTCTCAGAGAGACACCTGGTCAGTCACAGAGAGACACCTGGTCAGTCACAGAGACACCTGGTCAGAGCGACACCCGATCAGTCACAGAGACACCTGGTCAGTCACAGAGACACCTGGTCAGTCACAGACACCTGGTCAGTCACAGAGACACCTGGTCAGTCACAGAAACACCTGGTCAGTCACAGAAACACCTGGTCAGTCACAGAGACATCTGGTCAGAGACATGGGCTGGAATGTGCGTTACGTTGACAGCTCCCTGACACACCTTTCTGTTTGACAGGTGGATCAATGTTGGCCCTCCTGCCTCGTACCTCAACGCGCACACTGTGCACTGCGCAAGGAGTTGCGGAGGCTCGATCCTCCTGCGCCCAAGTCTACTCACCAAAATATTGAATTTACAGGCTAAGAGCTGTTATACACAAATAACCCTGACATAGGAGAGAGGAGCTTACGACGACGTTTCGGTCCGACTTGGACCATTTACAAAGTCACGGTATTGTGCCTTTTTGATATTAAGAGCTGCTGTTCTGACCTCGAACCCGGGAGTCAAACCCAGGTCCCTTCTATTTCGAGTCGACCGCTGCTCACCACTTGACATGATCTTCGTTAACACTGTTAATGACTGATAAATAAGACACATGTCTTATTTATCTTCACCGTCGAAACGTTTCGCCTGCACAGGCTTCTTCAGTCAGATGCAGCGAACAAGAAGCCTACTGCGCAGGCGAAGCGTTTCGACAGTACAGATACCAAAGTGTTGCTCACGTGTCTTATACGTCAACTTGATTCAGTTAAGGAGTGTTGTTCTTAGTTAACTCGTCCAGAAACAACCCCTGACGTCAGAACATCAAACCAGCGCAGTAGGCGCTGTACGTGGCTCGGTTGGCAGCGCACTCGCCTCACACACACTGAGTGCCAGTGGTTCAAGAGTAAACACCAAGATGCGACATCCTGCCACTAATCATTCAAGGTAAACAAAACACAGCTATTATTCTGCCTCGTCTCGCTTTCCTTCTCTGTATTACACTAATAAATCCTCTGGTGGGCGAAACATAGTATTTGTAAATCCTCTGGTGGGCGAAACATAGAATTTGTAAATCCCCTGGTGGATGAAGCGTCTCCTTCATAAAGGTCGTAACAGCCGCATACGTGTCTATGTACACTTGTCAGTGTTAATCACAGTTTTTACCTCCACCTCTGTGTGTGTATACACTGATAGACACACACCTCTCAGTGTATATACACCGATAGACACACACCTCTCAGTGTATATACACCGATAGACACACACCTCTCAGTGTATATGTACCGATAGACACACACCTCTCGGTGTATATACACTGATAGACACACCTCTCAGTGTATATACACCGACAGACACACACCTCTCAGTGTATATACACTGACAGACACACACCACTCAGTGTATATACACCGACAGACACACACCTCTCTGTGTATATACACTGATAGACACACACCTCTCGGTGTATATACCCTTACGGTGTCTTGAACCAATATTCAGCAGAAAAATATAAGGAAATATGTTATAATTAACTGGGTTCTCAACGTCACTCGACTTAACAAGAACGTCGCTCCTCTAATGAACACATTTCTCCTTAGATTTGAGAAGCCTTGAAGAAAGACAAGTATAGAACAAGAAGGTCGACGCCTCCGTCAATGTTAAGTTGTTTGTGAATTTGACGAATTTAAGTGTAATGCTGACTAGTGGAGATACTGATCATGGGTCAGTATGAGCAAGAGAAACTATGGCAGAATGAAAACCTCAACACTGTGGAGAGTGCATGGTAAACAAGGTATCTATAATCGGGACAGCAGGTGACTAGATGCGAGTGTGACTGTCAGGTGAGGAGGGTGATGCGTGAGCCAGGGGTCCCAACAACTGGTCATGGCTGATGGTGTGTGTAGTATGAATGACAGATTTTCTTGTGTCCCTGTCCTTTTCTAAGATAACCATGGTCGTTCTGGGACAATCTACTCAATGTGACTCCGTGTTATCATGTAAAACACAAATATTTTTCATGTTATTAGAACAAGTATATCCGCAATTGTACATACTTGTGGACAAATATCTTGTCATCTACTACAAGGGCTGGTGTAGTTGGTGGTATTCTCCTCGGGGCTGGTATTAACCCTCTTAGATCTAGTAATGTGACTCCCTTGACTTGAAAAAGCTTCGTATCCATGTGCAACCTTGTCTCAAAGTTTTCCATTCTTATAATACAAGTATCAGCCAGTGTGACTACTACAGTCTTCCTCAGTCCTCTTATTCTCTTACAGGCCTATATATATATATATATATATATATATATATATATATATATATATATATATATATATATATATATATATATATATATATAGGACTTCCTTCCTACTAGTTAGTGTCGCCTGAGGAGGGTCTCTAGTCAGACCAAAAATATTCGCATTATTTCTATACTGATGAATGTTGGTGATCCCGGTAGACAATATTCTATAATAGTGCCCCCCAGGGACGTGCTTTGATGCCCCTGAGGGGGTCTTGATCCAAGGAACTAGACCTAATCTCTACTTTCTTTGCTGTGTGATTAATACGTGTCTGGCGCTCCCTAATAATAATAATAATAATAATAATATAGAAAGTTCTAAATTAGGTTAATTTATTAGGTTAGTTTTGGTGCAGAAACAAAATATTCGCCAGTTAAAGCAGAGGCATAACTTCAGTTAACTATTTACCAGCGACAATTAGCAAAAAACTGGAAACGAGACTTTTTTTTTGTTTTATCCAATCACAGTGTAAAAGCATGAAGGCAAAAAATGTTGAATAAAGTCAATGTTCAATTTGCAGCTGAAATATTTCCTGGCCCTCTGAGACAAGTTTGACTTCATTACTCATAAACGTATTTTACTCTCGAATTTACTCGTAATGTATAATATATATTATAATAATATATATATATATATATATATATATATATATATATATATATATATATATATATATATATATATATATATATATATATATATATATATCAAGCACTTTATCAGCTCACCAGAGGTAGGCTGTGTGCCCAGGATTCTCCAGGCGTTTCCTCTCTTGATCGCAACACTAAGTCTCTGGAAAAGCTGGTCACTCTGGGGTCTTTGGTTACCCTGATAAATGTGTCACCTAACTTTTTCAGAAACTTGAGCTCACACTTTCCCATTGATCCAAGGTTCTCCGATCCACGTGAAGCGAAGTATAGCATGGTACCAGGCACCTGTGTTTGTTGGTTTTCTGGGTCTCCCTACCGGCGGCACCACCACCTTGAGCTTCGACGTATCGTAGGTAGGTGTCAGCTACTGTAGATACACAAGTGTGGTCCCACTCTATGAGCTGACCGTCTTTCTAGGGTAGTATGGTGATTCCAGCCCGGCGCTTGTGCCTGCCATGGGGCTATGGCTAAGATTCGATTAACATTAACCTTTTCGTGTCAGTCAAACTTTCCTTCAGACGTACGCCCCTGTCCTTACTGTGTTCAGTAGGGACAGGGGCGGCTTGGCGAAGAGCCTCACCGAAGCGAATGTCCTGAGGGTCGAAGCGAATGCCTGAAGATAAATTAGGGACAGCCAATAAGAAATCTCCAGCATGTGGAGCCTTCACCGCTAGGAGGCGAGCTTTGTTCTTCCTTGAGGTATTGTCGAGTGTCGTTTAGGCGATTTTATATTTTCTCCACAATGGGGCTGTCCGATTGGGACTCGATTTTAGGAAGGGCTGGTCTGCTTGAATAGTCTGAAAGGATACCCCACTGCCCGACTCCTTCAGTAACCTTTGGATCGTGAGTTCCCACAGAAACCTTCAAGGGTTCTTGGCCTGACTTCCTCAGTGGTTCGCTGAATGCAACACACAAGGATAGGAATAGGGGTAATGCAATCTGCGTTGCCTTGCAAACTCTTGTTCTCCCAAGTTGCAATGGAAGCACTGCATGGTTTTGTGTGTGTGTTATATATATATATATATATATATATATATATATATATATATATATATATATATATATATATATATATATGTGTGTGTGTGTGTGTGTTTGTAAATACCCTGGCTGCTTCCCACCACGGTATGATGACCTGACGATGAAGAAAACATTTCTCTATCATTCAGTCAGTGTCTTGCCATAATCGCGCCGACATTACAGCTCAGATGACCCTCTAGACTGCAACATCCCCATCCCTCAGGTTAGACAGACTCAAATCTGTCTAACCGGTTTCCCCGAATCCCTTCACGTCAAATCATAAAAACCAATTCTTCCATCTAACGCGTTCACACAAGCTTGTTGGATGACAAAGCCCCTATCACTCAAAACCTTCTTTACCCCTTCCCTCCAACCTTTCCTAGAACTACCCCTACCCCTCCTCCCTTCCGCCCCAGATTTCACCCTCCTAGTCATCTTATTTTGTTCGATCCTCTCTAAATGTCTCAACCACCGCAACAACGCTGAGAATTCTGAATAATACTTTTGGTAACTGCACACCTCCTCATCTAGAAACTCCGAATTCTCTGCATAATATTTACACCACACATCGCCCTCAGACTCGACATCGTCACTGCCTCCAGCCTCCCCCTCGCTGCAATATTCACAACCCATGTCTCACACCCATACAAGTGATACAAGATGCAAAACAACCACTGGAGGAGTTGAATGATAGCTCTAGGACTTTCGTGTTGTAATGAACACATTAGCAGGAGTTTGCAATGTTGCAGAAAAGAGAATGAAATCCGAACAAACACGTTCAGAGTGAAACGATCACTCTGAACGTGTTTGCAACATTGCAAGCTCCTAATGATGCGTTGATTACAATACGAAAGGCCTAGAGCTATTATTCAACTCCCCCCGTGGTTGTTTTGCACTCATGAATGTGTTAGTACCACTACGCTCTCACACATTCCCTTGTTTTTTTTTTGCCTCCATGGAAAACGTTCTTTGTGTCCACAGATGCCCCAGTGTACCACAGATGCCCCAGTGTACCACAGATGCCCCAGTGTACCACAGATGCCCCAGTGTACCACACCGACATTTTTCCCTTCCTCAGTACCATGGTTCACCTTCGTCAGTACCATGGTTCACCTTCGTCAGTACCATGGTTCACCTTCGTCAGTACCATGGTTCACCTTCGTCAGTACCATGGTTCACCTTCGTCAGTTCCATGGTTCACCTCATCTCACAGAACCATCTGCCGACCACTCCCGCTCCCTGATATCCAACACACTTACTTCCTCCATGCTCTCTCCCTTGTTAATATCAGCTGACCATGTTTTACGACCATGTGTAAATGTGTAAATGCTTCACCGTAGCTTAATGTAGCGGGGCGAATTTTACGAAATGTACCAAATTTCTTCCAGCGCATTTGCATAATTAGTAGCGCTCTTGAATTTAGAATTTTATATAACATTATTTTGGTGATCGTATTTTGCGTTTTTATGTAGTGTGTTGAGTGATCAATAGATAAACAAAGCGAAGAAATATGAAAATACAGCTTTACGGAACTGACTGTATACACCGGAGGTGTTTATGTACACCAAGACTTATGTACACAGAGAGGTGTGTATGTACCATGTGTACATGTACAAGGAGACGTGTAAACCTCTTCTAAACCTTTGTAAACCTCTTCTAAACCTTTGTAAACTAATTGCGAACTCTTGCAAATTATTTAAAGTCTTGTAAATCGTTGTTAAACCTTGTAAACCTCTATTAAACTTTAAAAAAGCCACTTAAACCCCTCCTACAGCGCAATTAAACCCTCTCTTCCTTTTTTCTGGTTTAAACCTAAAAACATAGTTTATTTCCCGAGGTAATTTACATATATATCACGCAGTGTGGTGATCAACGTTGTGGTGATCATGGTACCACTGTAATGAACTGATTGCACTGCTGGTGCACTAGAGCACTGTTGGTGCATTGGAGCACTGCTGGTTCACTGGTACACTTCTGGTGCACTAGAGTACTGGTGATGCACTGCTAGTACACTGGCGCACTGGTGGTGTACTGGAGCACTGGTGGTGTACTGGAGCACTGGTGGTGTACTGGAGCACTGGTGGTGTACTGGAGCACTGGTGGTGTACTGGAGCACTGGTGGTGTACTGCTGGTGCATTGAAGCACTGGTGCACTGCTGGTGCTGTGGTGATAGTGCACAGTAGTGCCAGGAGTGGGGGTAGAACAGGGGAAAGTGAACACTACTGTACTGGTAATAGTGTGAACTGGTGTTGTTACTGTGGGAGTGAACTGGTGTTGTTACTGTGGGAGTGTACTGGTTTTGTTACTGTGGGAGTGTACTGGTGTTATTACTGTGGGAGTGTACTGGTGTTATTACTGTGGGAGTGTACTGGTGTTACTGTGGGAGTGTACTGGTGTTGTTACTGTGGGAGTGAACTGGTGTTGTTACTGTGGGAGTGTACTGGTGTTGTTACTGTGGGAGTGAACTGGTATTGTTACTGTGGGAGTGTACTGGTGTTGTTACTGTAGGAGTAAACTGGTGTTGCTACTGTGGGAGTGATCTGGTGTTACTGTGGGAGTGTACTGGTTTTGTTACTGTGGGAGTGTACTGGTGTTATTACTGTGGGAGTGTACTGGTGTTGTTACTGTGGGAGTGAACTGGTGTTGTTACTGTGGGAGTGTACTGGTGTTGTTACTGTGGAAGTGAACTGGTATTGTTACTGTGGGAGTGTACTGGTGTTGTTACTGTTAGAGTAAACTGGTGTTACTGTGGGAGTCTACTGGTTTTGTTACTGTGGGAGTGTACTGGTGTTGTTACTGTGGGAGTGTACTGATGTTGTTACTGTGGGAGTGAAATGGTGTTGTTACTGTGGGAGTGTACTGGTGTTGTTACTGTGGGAGTGAACTGGTGTTGTTACTGTGGGAGTGTACTGGTGTTGTTACTGTGGGAGTGAACTGGTATTGTTATTGTGGGAGTGTACTGGTGTTGTTACTGTGAAAGGGAACTGGTGTTGTTACTGTGGGAGTGTACTGGTGTTGTTACTGTGGGAGTGAACTGGTGTTGTTGCTGTGGGAGTGTACTGGTGTTGTTACTGTGGGAGGGAACTGGTGTTCTTACTGTGGGAATGTACTGGTGTTATTAATGTGGGAGTGTACTGGCGTTATTACTGTGGGAGTGTACTGGTGTTGTAACTGTGGGAGTGATTTGGTGTTACTGTGGGAGTGTACTGGTGTTATTACTGTGGGAGTGTACTGGTGTTGTTACTGTGGGAGTGTACTGGTGTTGTTACTGTGGGAGTGAAATGGTGTTGTTACTGTGGGAGTGTACTGGTGTTGTTACTGTGGGAGTGAACTGGTGTTGTTACTGTGGGAGTGTACTGTGTTGTTACTGTGGGAGTGAACTGGTATTGTTACTGTGGGAGTGTACTGGTGTTGTTACTGTGGGAGTGTACTGGTGTTGTTACTGTGGGAGTGAACTGGTGTTGTTACTGTGGGAGTGTACTGGTGTTGTACTGTGGGAGTGAACTGGTATTGTTACTGTGGGAGTGTACTGGTGTTGTTACTGTGGGAGTGAACTGGTGTTGTTACTGTGGGAGTGTACTGGTGTTGTTACTGTGGGAGTGAACTGGTGTTGTTGCTGTGGGAGTGTACTGGTGTTGTTGCTGTGGGAGTAAACTGTTGTTACTGTGGGAGTATACTGGTGTTATTACTGTGGGAGTGTACTTGTATTGTTACTGTGGGAGGGAACTGGTGTTCTTACTGTGGGAATGTACTGGTGTTATTAATGTGGGAGTGTACTGGCGTTATTACTGTGGGAGTGTACTGGTGTTGTAACTGTGGGAGTGATTTGGTGTTACTGTGGGAGTGTACTGGTGTTATTACTGTGGGAGTGTACTGGTGTTACTGTGGGAGTGTACTGGTGTTGTTACTGTGGGAGTGTACTGGTGTTGTTACTGTGGGAGTGCACTGGTGTTGTTACTGTGGAAGTGAACTGGTGTTGTTACTGTGGAAGTGAACTGGTGTTGCTACTGTGGCAGTGATCTGGTGTTACTGTGGGAGTGTACTGGTTTTGTTACTGTGGGAGTGTACTAGTGTTATTACTGTGGGAGTGTACTGGTGTTACTGTGGGAGTGTAATGGTGTTGTTACTGTGGGAGTGTACTGGTGTTGTTACTCTGGGAGTGAACTGGTGTTGTTACTCTGGGAGTGTACTGGTGTTGCTACTCTGGGAGTGTACTGGTGTTGCTACTCTGGGAGTGTACTGGTGTTGCTACTCTGGGAGTGTACTGGTGTTGCTACTCTGGGAGTGTACTGGTGTTGTTACTGTGGGAGTGTACTGATGTTGTTACTGTGGGAGTGTACTGGTGTTGTTACTGTGGGAGTGTACTGGTGTTGTTACTGTGGGAGTGTACTGGTGTTGTTACTGTGGGAGTATACTGGTGTTGTTACTGTGGGAGTGTACTGATGTTGTTACTGTGGGAGTGTACTGGTGTTGTTACTGTGGGAGTGTACTGGTGTTGTTACTGTGGGAGTGTACTGGTGTTGTTACTGTGGGAGTATACTGGTGTTGTTACTGTGGGAGTGTACTGATGTTGTTACTGTGGGAGTGTACTGGTGTTGTTACTGTGGGAGTATACTGGTGGTGTTACTGTGGGAGTATACTGGTGTTGTTACTGTGGGAGTGTACTGATGTTGTTACTGTGGGAGTGTACTGGTGTTGCTACTGTGGGAGTGTACTGGTGTTGTTACTGTGGGAGTGAACTGGTGTTGTTACTGTGGGAGTGAACTGGTGTTGTTACTGTGGGAGTGTACTGGTTTTGTTACTGTGGGAGTGTACTGGTGTTATTACTGTGGGAGTGTACTGGTGTTATTACTGTGGGAGTGTACTGGTGTTACTGTGGGAGTGTACTGGTGTTGTTACTGTGGGAGTGAACTGGTGTTGTTACTGTGGGAGTGAACTGGTATTGTTACTGTGGGAGTGTACTGGTGTTGTTACTGTGGAGTAAACTGGTGTTGCTACTGTGGGAGTGATCTGGTGTTACTGTGGGAGTGTACTGGTTTTGTTACTGTGGGAGTGAACTGGTGTTGTTACTGTGGGAGTGTACTGGTGTTGTTACTGTGGGAGTGAACTGGTGTTGTTACTGTGGGAGTGTACTGGTGTTGTTACTGTGGGAGTGTACTGGTGTTGTTACTGTTAGAGTAAACTGGTGTTACTGTGGGAGTGTACTGGTGTTGTTACTCTGGGAGTGTACTGATGTTGTTACTGTGGGAGTGTACTGATGTTGTTACTGTGGGAGTGTACTGGTGTTGTTACTGTGGGAGTGTACTGATGTTGTTACTGTGGGAGTGTACTGGTGTTGTTACTGTGGGAGTGTACTGATGTTGTTACTGTGGGAGTGTACTGGTGTTGTTACTGTGGGAGTGTACTGGTGTTGTTACTGTGGGAGTGTACTGGTGTTGTTACTGTGGGAGTGTACTGGTGTTGTTACTGTGGGAGTGTACTGGTGTTGTTACTGTGGGAGTGTACTAGTCACAAGATCACTCATATAAACTTATCAACATTAGAATATTACCTATATAAACATAACATTACAATGTTACAAATATAAACACATCAACATTACAATATTACCCATATAAACACATCAACATTACAATGTCACTACCACTGCTGTCACTACCACCGCTGTCACTACCACTGCTGTCACTACCACTGCTGTCACTACCACTGCTGTCACTACCACCGCTGTCACTACCACTGCTGTCACTACCACTGCTGTCACTACCACTGCTGTCACTACCACTGCTGTCACTACCACTGCTGTCACTACCACTGCTGTCACTACCACCGCTGTCACTACCACGCTGTCACTACCACCGCTGTCACTACCACTGCTGTCACTACCACTGCTGTCACTACCACTGCTGTCACTACCACTGCTGTCACTACCACTGCTGTCACTACCACTGCTGTCACTACCACTGCTGTCACTACCACTGCTGTCACTACCACTGCTGTCACTACCACTGCTGTCACTGCCACTGCTGTCACTACCACTGCTGCCACCACCGCTGCTACCAGCAAGAACAGTACCAACTGCAGCAGTCTCAGCAGCAACAGCTGCAGAAGAACCAGCAACAGCAACAGCAACAGCAGCACCCTCCAACAATACACACGCTTATCTCCAATTGGCCAGAAATTCCTGCCAATGGAAACAATGCACCCGGTGTATGTTAGTGTGTGTGTGTGTGTGTGTGTGTGTGAACCAGTCAGTCACTGGCACTAACAGCCCAGTCTTCCACACAGTCTAAACAATGACTGTATCGCTGTCTTGCTTACAAAGTATGACAGTAGCACGTCCAATGACCCTGGCGAGAGGCTCTTGATCTAGGGAATTGGATCCGTGCTCCAATTCCCTGAATTAAGCCTGTATGCCTCCCCCCCCCCACCTCTACCACAGGCGCTGTATAATCCCTACAGGCTTAGCGCTTCCCCGTGATAATAATAATAATCGTCCACTGAAAAACAGTGCTGTCAGCGGCCCGCTGACAGCAACAACAGACAGGTTGATCTGACACTCAACGGGGAAGTAGTGTTCCAGTTTCCTCTTGAAAAAGAAGAAGAAACTTCTACTTTGATCTGTTCTCCTTGAGAAATATTTTGTCAAAGTTTATAAAACTACTTAGAGAGGAAAAGTTTTCAAATTACTGAGATAGCGGCACTGAAAGTCTCTGAAAATCACCGGGATTCGAACTTGTGTTGAACGTGTTTCTGTATCGAGAAAATACAGATTGAAAAAAGAATTTGTTATTGGGATAACGTTTCGTTCTGTTTAGGGCAAAACATGATAAAGCTCTACACAGACGGAAACCGAACTTGACGAAGCCCCTCGTCTGTTACGCATGCAACAGACACAACAGACAAACAGTTCAAAATACGCAACAGAAAGACGTAGCTTTGAGACGAGGTACGAGAAACGTGGCTTTCTCAACGTTTTATGAAATTACGCTTAAAATCCAGCCTCTCTAGATGGGCTGGATACAAATAATAATAATAATAATAATAATAATAATAATAATAATAATAATGATGATGACTAGTGACATGAGAGGTTTGCGTAAATCAAGAGGACCAGTACTGTCAGTGACAGTGACTTTCTGTTTACAACAGCTGAAACTGGTAAATGTGTCGAGTAGACAGGAGAGAAAAAATGAACTCGTCAATACATAGGAAGAGAAAATATTCAACAATAGAGAGGCCACAAAGCATTGTTTCAACAATAGACAGGACAGAAAACATTATTTCAACAATAGATGGAAACAGATTATAGACTTTCCAGGAAACAGAGCAGAAAACAGACAACAGACAGGCCGGAAAACAATATTTCAAGAAAAGACAGGAACAAAAGACAGACCTTCCAATAGACAGGAATAAAAGACAGACTTTCCAATAGACAGAGCAGAAAACAGGCTTAGTAACAGAGGTGACAGACAACAGACTCCCCTTATGAAAACATTCACTAACAGACAGGCCGGAAGACAGTATTTCAACAATAGACAGGAACAGACGACAGACTTTCCGATAGACAGGCTTAGTAACAGGGGTGACAGACAACAGACTCGCTGTCTGAAAACGTGGGCTGAACAGTTTTGAAAAACTACGAAAATTACTGAAGTGCAATTAAAAAAAATGGATATGAAAATGTGTATTAAAATGTAGAACATTGTACACGAGCTGTGGAGAGAACCCTGGCATGTCTGCTGGCTCTGTCTGTCTGCTGTCTCTTCTGTCTCCTCTCTGTCTGCTGTCTTTTCTGTCTGCTCTCTCTCCTGTCTGCTCTCGGACTGTCTTTTCTGTCTGCCTGCTGTCTGTTCTGTATGTCTGCTCTCTGTGTTTGTCTGTCTGCTCTATAAACTCTGCTCTGTCTGTTCTGTATGTCTGCTCTCTGTGTTTGTCTGTCTTTTCTATCAACTCTGCTCTGTCTGTTCTGCCTGTCTGCTCTGTATATATGCACACTGAGATATACACCTCTCAATGTATATACACTATGACATATACACCTCTCAGTGTATATACACTAGCATGTATACACCCCTCGAAAAGTACAAAGGAGTGGACCCCACACACTAGGTCGACATCAATTAAAATTAGCGTCGACATCTGCTGTGTCCGACACAATAGATGTCGGCCTTTGAAAGTCGACCCACACACCCTGCATGAAGGTTGTTTATCCGCTGCCTCTACCTTGCTTCCTCACCCTTATTGCTGCGTCACTTTCACTCATTTAACAGTTTATCCATTATAAATCGTTTATTCCCTTTTATTTGCCAGATAGAATGGGAGTTATCCCTTTTTTGTTTACGTATCAGTTATTGTTTACTGTTTACAGTGGTTGAGTGCTGATTCTTTTTAGTTATTCTTTTGTAATTCTTACTGAAATGTCGTTCCCAAATTGTCTTTATTACAAATAAAGTGTTTGCTTGTTTTGTTTGATATGAGAAGTATTGTTTGCCACGATGGTTGGTTAATGGGGTTTGAAGCCTAGCGACTACACCAGCGTCAAGGCTGTACGTCGCTTGTTCACCACCAGTCAAGAATAATTTAACCCTAAATTAGGGAGTATTGCGATTAAAGTGTTATATATATATATATATATATATATATATATATATATATATATATATATATATATATATATATATATATACTGAGGTATACACCCCACATACATTAAGGGAAATTTACTCATTCGAGTATATACAAAGTGACTGATGCTAGACTGACACTACCTCGTCTATACACAATATACCAGGGTATATCTCTATAAATCTCTAGCGTTGTTTGCTGCCAGGAACAGCATTACACACACACACACACACACACACACGCACACACGCACACACACACACACACACACACACACGTGGGATATGAAAAGGCTTTCGGTGAGCGGTGCCGTAATTTTCCAGATGTTGTGCTTGACAGGCTCCCCGGGGAAGCTATTTCTTCATAGTTCTTGAAGTTTCTCTCTCTCTCTCTCTCTCTCTCTCTCTCTCTATAAAGTCAGGATCACAGAGTTACGAGACCACAGTTCGTGCCGCACGTGCATACTTCACTAACCTAACGTGGCAGAAATCCCTGATGAAATTGGATTTTACAAATGCCCTTGATTCATTTCAAGTGGCTGTTGTACCCAGAGCCGTTCATAACCAATTTCCTACAGTTTATCCATTTACCTATTCTAGTTACAACAGTGATTCGAAACCTCTCTTTGGAGAGCACGTGTTGTCCAGCAGGGAGTCATTTTTGCACCTCTCTTTTTTTCTATTTGGCCATCAAAAAGGTCGCCGAGGACTTGGCCAGTGAGGACTTGGCCACAGAGGACTTGGCCACCGAGGACTTGGCCACCGAGGTTAAGATCTGGTATCTGGATGACGGCACACTGACGGGTAATACAGAATCTCTCCTTCAAGAGATTATAATTATCAAAGAGCAAAGAGAGGACATAAACGTCTCCCTAAACCCTTCGAAATGTGAACTGTCATCCTCCTAACAACACACCATTGAACAAGTCTGAGTTGCCCTGCAAGGAGTTAAGAGTCGTTGATCCAAATGCTTGTACTCTCCTTGGTGACCCATTTGGCTCTAATGCCATTAGTGGAATCTCGGAAAAATCTCCGACCTCAAGTGGATGGAAACCAGGATAAGCGAGAGTGATGCCCACGATGTCATCTGTCTTCTCACTAGCTTCATATCCCTCCCTCAGCTCACTCTTACGATGCTCTTCATCCTTTGTCAGCCTCAAACTAGGAGAGTATGACTTCCTCTTAAAGTCCATGCCAAATAAAGTCTTAAACATTTCCCTGGATAAAACGAAGAGAGCAAACCACATTCCCAGTCAGATTAGAAGGACTGGGTATACGTATAACCTATCAAATTGCCTTGGCAGCCTGCTTATCCTCCATCAGAGGAGCCAACAAGGTGGTGAAGGAAAGTCTACCAGAATATGTATACATTGTGGCAGAGGTGGATGACCCCAGCTAAACCATCACTTGGGATACTCTTCTTGCCCAGCAGAGACAAGCTGAAACATTAGCCCACACACAATCCAACTGGAATAGTCCCATCACGAAAAAATGCTACTCCGGGGATGTGAGAGGCTGCAAACTCTGCAAGCGAGAAAACTCATCTTTTAGCTGTGAGTGTACATCACTCGTTTGATTTTTTTGCGATTGGCACACTTCTAGACCCTCAGACACTTTGTATTTGCAGTATTTCTCCGTCTTACTACCCTTCTTCACACTGAATACAAGTGTATTTCCGGCAGATTGGTAGTCGACCAGTACGGTTCACATGGCTAATAATACATTATATATATATATATATATATAGGTAGTAGGTTGGTAGACAGCAACCACCCAGGGAGGTACTACCGTCCTGCCAGGTGACTGTGAAACAGAAACCTGAAACTGTTTTACATGATGGTAGGATTGCTGGTGTCTTTTTTCTGTCTCATAAACACGCTGGATAACAGGTATATCTAGCTACTTCTACTTACACTTTAGGTCACACTACACTGGCATACACATGCATATATATACATACACACATCTAGGTTTTTCTTCTTTTCTTAATAGCTCTTGTTCCTTTTATTTTCTCTATTGTCCATGGGGAAGTGGAAAAGAATCTTTCCTCCGTAAGCCATGCGTGTCGTATGAGGCGACTAAGATGCCGGGAGCAATGGGCTAGTAACCCCTTCTCCTGTACAAATCTACTAAAAACGAGAAGAAGAAAAACTTTATAAAATTGAGTTGTCTGAATGTGCGTGGATGTAGTGCGGATGATAAGAAAGAGATGATTGCCGATGTTATGAATGAAAAGAAGTTGGATGTCCTGGCCCTAAGCGAAACAAAGCTGAAGGGGGTAGGCGAGTTTCAGTGGGGAGAAATAAATGGGATTAAGTCAGGAGTATCTGAGAGAGTTAGAGCTAAGGAAGGGGTAGCAATAATGTTGAAGGATCAGTTATGGAAGGAAAAGAGGGAATATAAATGTGTAAATTCAAGGATTATGTGGATTAAAATAAGGGTCGGATGCGAAAAGTGGGTCATAATAAGCGTGTATGCACCTGGAGAAGAGAGGAGTGTAGAGGAGAGAGAGAGATTTTGGGAGATGCTAAGCGAATGTATAGGAACTTTTGAACCAAATGAGAGAGTAATTGTGGTAGGGGACCTAAATGCTAAAGTGGGAGAAACATGCAGAGAGGGTGTAGTAGGTAAGTTTGGGGTGCCAGGTGTAAATGATAATGGGAGCCCTTTGATTGAACTTTGTATAGAAAGGGGTTTAGTTATAGGTAATACATATTTTAAGAAAAAGAGGATAAATAAGTATACAAGATATGATGTAGGGCGTAATGACAGTAGTTTGTTGGACTATGTATTGATAGATAAAAGACTGTTGAGTAGACTTCAGGATGTACATGTTTATAGAGGGGCTACAGATATATCAGATCACTTTTTAGTTATAGCTACAGTGGGAGTAAAAGGTAGATGGGATACAAGGAAAATAGAATCAGTAAGTAAAAGAGAGGTGAAGGTTTATAAACTAAAAGAGGAGGCAGTTAGGGTAAGATATAAACAACTATTGGAGGATAGATGGGCTAGTGAGAGTGTAGGCAATGGGGTCGAAAATGTATGGGGTAGATTTAAAAATGTAGTGTTAGAGTGTTCAGCAGAAGTTTGTGGTTACAGGCGAGTGGGTGCGGAGGGAAGAGGAGCGATTGGTGGAATGATGATGTAAAGAGAGTAGTAAGGGAAAAAGTTAGCATATGAGAGTTTTTACAAAGTAGAAGTGATGCAAGGAGGGAAGAGTATATGGAGAGAAAAGAGAGGTTAAAAGAGTGGTGAAGCAATGTAAAAAGAGAGCAGATGAGAGAGTGGGTGAGATGATATCAGCAAATTTTGTTGAAAATAAGAAAAGTTTTGGAATGAGATTAATAAGTTGAGGAAGCCTAGAGAACAAATGGATTTGACAGTTAAAAATAGGAGAGGAGAGTTATTAAATGGAGAGTTAGAGGTATCGGGAAGATGGAGAGAATATTTTGAGGATTTGTTAAATGTTGATGAAGACAGGGAAGCTGTGATTTCGTGTGTAGGGCAAGGAGGAATAACATCTTGTAGGAGTGTGGAAGAGCCAGTTGTGGGTGTAGGGAAGTTCGTGAGGCAGTGGGTAGAATGAAAGGGGTAAGGCAGCTGGGATTGATGGGATAAAGATAGAAATGTTAAAAGCAGGTGGGGATATAATTTTGGAGTGGTTGGTGCTATTATTTAATAAATGTATGGAAGAGGGTAAGGTACCTAGGGATTGGCAGAGAGCGTGTATTGTTCCTTTGTATAAAGGCAAAGGGGACAAAAGAGAGTGCAAAAATTATAGGGGAATAAGTCTGTTGAGTGTACCTGGTAAAGTGTATGGTAGAGTTATTATTGAAAGAATTAAGAGTAAAACAGAAAGCAGGATAGCAGATGAACAAGGGGCTTTAGGAAAGGTAGGGGTGTGTAGACCAAGTGTTTACAGTGAAACATATAGGTGAACAGTATTTGGATAAGGGTAAAGATGTTTTTGTGGCATTTATGGATTTGGAAAAGGCGTATGATAGGGTAGATAGGGGGCAATGTGGCAGATGTTGCAGGTGTATGGAATAGGAGGAAGGTTACTGAAAGCAGTGAAGAGTTTTTATGAGGATAGTGAGGCTCAGGTTAGAGTGTGTAGGAGGGAAGGGACTATTTCCCAGTAAAAGTGGGCCTTAGACAAGGATGTGTGATGTCACCGTGGTTGTTCAATATATTTATAGATGGGGTTGTAAGAGAAGTGAATGCGAGGGTCTTGGCAAGAGGTGTTGGGCTAAAAGATAAAGTAGCAAATACAAAGTGGGAGTTGTCACAGTTGCTTTTTGCTGATGACACTGTGCTTTTGGGAGATTCTGAAGAGAAGCTGCAGAGGTTGGTGGATGAATTTGGTAGGGTGTGTAAAAGAAGAAAATTGAAAGTGAATATAGGAAAGAGTAAGGTGATGAGGATAACAAAAAGAATAGGTGACGAAAGATTGGGTATCAGATTGGAGGGAGAGAGTATGGAGGAGGTGAATGTATTCAGATATTTGGGAGTGGACATGTCGGCGGATGGGTCTATGAAGGATGAGGTGAATCATAGAATTGATGAGGGAAAAGGGTGAGTGGAGCACTTCGGAGTCTGTGGAGACAAAGAACCTTGTCCATGGAAGTAAAGAGGGAATGTATGAGAGTATAGTTATACCAACGCTCTTATATGGGTGTGAAGCATGGGTGATGAATGTTGCAACGAGGAGAAGGCTGGAGGCAGTGGAGATGTCATGTCTGAGGTCAATGTGTGGTGTGAATATAATGCAGAGAATTCGGAGTTTGGAAATTAGGAGGAGGTGGGATTACCAAAACGATTGTCCAGAGAGCTGAGGAGGGGTTGTTGAGGTGGTTTGGACATGTAGAGAGAATGGAACGAGACAGAGTGACTTCGAGAGTGTATAAATCTGTAGTGGAGGGAAGGCGGGGTAGGGGTCGGCCTAGGAAAGGTTGGAGGAGGGGTAAAGGAAGTTTTGTGTGCGAGGGCTTGGATTTCCAGCAAGCATGTGTGAGCGTATTTGATAGGAGTGAATGGAGGCATATGGTTTTTAATACTTGACGTGCTGTTGGAGTGTGAGCAAGTAACATTTATGAAGGATTCAGGAAACCGGCAGGCCGGACTTGAGTTCTGGAGATGGGAAGTACAGTGCCGGCACTCTGAAGGAGGGGTGTAAATGTTGCAGTTTTATAACTGTAGTGTAAAGCACCCTTCTGGCAAGACAGTGATGGAGTGAATGATGATGAAAGTTTCTTTTTGGGCCACCCTGCCTTGGTGGGAATCGGCCGATGTGTATTAATAATATATATATATATATATATATATATATATATATATATATATATATATATATATATATTAACACATCGGCCGTTTCCGCCAAGGCAGGGTGGCCCGAAAAGAAAACTTTCATCATCATTCACTCCATCACTGTCTTGCCAGAGGGTGCTTTACACTACAGTTATAAAACTGCAACATTAACACCCTCCTTCAGAGTGCAGACACTGTACTTCCCATCTCCAGAACTCAAGTCCGGCCTGCCGGTTTCCCTGAATCCCTTCATAAATGTTATCTTGCTCACACTCCAACAGCACGTCAAGTCCTAAAAACCATTTCTCTCTATTTGCTCCTACCTAACACGCTCACGCATGCTTGCTGGAAGTCCAAGAACCTCACACACAAAACCTCCTTTACCCCCTCCCTCCAACCTTCCCTAGGCCGACCTCTATTTCTTTCCTTCCTCTCTACATATCCAAACCACCTCAACAAACCCTCCTCAGCCCTCTGGATAATAGTTTCGGTAATCCCGCACCTCCTCCTAATTTCCAAAGTACGAATTCTCTGCATTATATTCACACCAGCCTTCTCCTCGTTGCAACGTTCACCACCCATGCTTCACACCCATATAAGAGTGTTAGTATAACTATACTCTCATACATTCCCCTCTTCCACAGACTCCTCAGTGCTCCACTCACCCTTTTCCCCTCATCAATTCTATGATTCACCTCATCCTTCATAGACCCATCTACTGACACGTCCACTCCCAAATATCTGAATACATTCACCTCCTCCATACTCCCTCCCTCCAACCTGATATACAATCTTTCGTTATCTACATATATATATATATATATATATATATATATATATATATATATATATATATATATATATATATATATATATATATGGAGTACATGAGAACTCCAGCAGGCAGGAAGTTAGAACTAAGATACATAGTACCGCTGGATGTTTACCTCTGCCTGCCTGGTGATACATGACCCACCACACACACTGATACAAGTGTCCAGGGAACAACACTACAGTCAACTCTGATTTACCACACGTTATGTGTCTTCTCTCTCTCTCTCTCTCTCTCTCTCTCTCTCTCTCTCTCTCTCTCTCACACACACACACACACACACACACAACCTCTTGTTTAAGCAAGGGGCCTCTTTTTAGGGGGAGGGGAGAGAGTTTTACTTGCTTGACCGAGTTGCTTGACAGAGTGGCTTGACCGAGTGGCTTGACCGAGTGGCTTGACAGAGTGGCTTGACCGATAACTGAACTTTGTACTAGCTCTTCTAAACAGGTGGACTTTGAATGGTCAGTTTAGAGAGGTTCGTATATCTCACTGTATACACACATACAATCGTGTATCTCTCATTGTATATACACTTAGTGTTGCGTACCTCACTGTATATACCGAGAGGTGCACATTTCTCAGTGTATATACACCAAGAAGCGCGTATATTTCAGTGTATATTTTAAGAATTCAAGTATTATAGTCTGGTGATGGAAGGTTACCTACAACCACCTTAATAACCATAGTGTAGTAGATAGGCTTCAAACCCCATTAACCAACCCACCTTACCAACGTATATACACCTACAGCTGTATGTACATAGATGTGTATCTTACCAGTGTATATACAGTGAAAGGTGGAAGTCTTTCGTTGTTTATATACCGAGGAATGATTAGTACCTTATCGGTTTATATGCACTGAAAGATGTATATTATTTAGTGTATATACACTGATATCCATATAAACTACCTCTTTCAGTCATCGTGAGGAAAAAACCCAAATATAACTGCAATGTATAACGAGGTGGGTGTTATCCACTGTATATACATTAAGAACGTTATCCACGGTATATACATTATGAACGTTATCCACGGTATATACATTAAGAACGTTATCCACGGTATATACTTTAAGAACGTTATCCACGGTATATACATTAAGAACGTTATCCACGGTATATACATTAAGAACGTTATCCACGGTATATACATTAAGAACGTTATCTACGGTATATACATTAAGATCGTTATCCACGGTATATACATTAAGAACGTTATCCACGGTATATACATTAAGAACGTTATCCACGGTATATACATTTTTTTTTTGTCAGCTGCTCATAGGCTCGTTGTCTGCTTCTATTCATATTATCATTATCATTATTATCATTATCATAATTATCATTATCATTATTATCATTATCATTATTATTACACTAGCATAAGTGACCTTGGACTATCCCGAATTACCCAAAAATATTTACACTTCATCTATATTAAAGTCTCCTTCAGTTACCTTGCAAATGTTCTGCTCCAAGGTGTCGAAAACTTCGTCCTTGTAGAGTCATGTTCTTTGTAATAACCCTCAGTGCACTTAAACGTACAACGAAAAGTGTAAGTAGCTTACGCATTTGTAGTGCTTGTACCTGCCTGGAGAGTGCAGTTGTAAGTGCACTTTGTGAGATTTGAGTAAATCAGTTGGTTACCTTGCAAATTGATTTTTATATTAGTTATGTTTATGATATGTTAAGTAGGTTAGTAAACAACCATCTAGGGAGGTACTACCTTCCTGTTATACCAGTGTGAAACATAGGTAGTAGGTTAGTAGACAACAATCATCCAAGAAGATAGACATGGCATTGTAAATTGTTGTAACTACGATATTATAAAGTGTTGTAGCCACGGTATTGCGGGTTATGTTTCTTGCCCTGAATCATGCAGTAGCCTGTACCAACACTTGAGTCCTTGCAATAGGTTTAAAATTTCTCAATATTTGCATTTTATGGAGATTGTGTGTGTGTGTGTGTGTTATCAAAGGCACTTGTCGAGAGACACTTGCCCTGAGAGGTGCCGAGTGTTAAGGACAGTTATTAACAGTGTTTCCCATACATTCACAACATTTAAACATATATTCTGTATGGAATTCAAACCTCTTCCATTACTTGGCTTCTCAAATGGTAGATCCCACGGTGATAATGAAACCAGTGGTTTCATTATCATGGTCTCCTCATCACAACTACCATTGTCACCCTTATCACATAACTACCATTGTCATCGTCATCATCATCACACAACTACCATTGTCACCCTCATCACATAACTACCATTGTCATCTTCACCACACAACTACCATTGTCATCATCACACAACTACCATTGTCACCCTCACCACACAACTATCATTGTCACCCTCACCACACAACTATCATTGTCACCCTCACCACACAACTACCATTGTCACCCTCACCACACAACTACCACTGTCACTTTCACCACACAACTACCATTGTCACCCTCACCTCACAACTACCATTGTCACCCTCACCTCACAACTACCACTGTCACCCTCACCTCACAACTACCACTGTCACCCTCACCACACAACCACTGTCACCCCACAACCAACCACACTTCACCACCACACAACTACCACTGTCACCCTCACCACACAACTACCATTGTCACCCTCACCACACAACTACCATTGTCACCCTCACCACACAACTACCACTGTCAACATCACCACACAACTACCACTGTCACCCTCACCACACTCCTCACAGTTCGTATATTTCTTGCTAACCTAACTAGTGTATATCCTCTTACAGTTACAAGCCTCTCTGCCTGGCTATCCGGCTGGCAGGTCCTCTTCAATGGCTGTTTGATAATGTAATTACCTGGTTAAGAGAAGTACGTGGAACAAAATGAAGCCTTTTAATGACAAACATAATTCTGCGTGTGGTTTTGTGGACAAGTCAGCATTGATTCATTCAGGGAAGTGGTCTTGACTTTTGTTTACTATCAGGTTTCCATTATCGCGTCCGTAGCGTTATGAAGTACGTACTTGTACGTACTTGTACCGAGTGTCAGGGATATGACAAAAATCCCCGTTATGAAAATTACTAATAAGGAAAAACTTTATTAACAGCAGTTAACAAAACTGTACTAATGTAAATAAAACTTAAATAACCATTTTAATCAGGATCGCAGTTATTCTTAACCTGAGGGATTAATGTAGTAAATAGCGTGTTAGAGTGAAGGGGCGGTGGTGCCAGATAAAGTGCCAGGGAAGGACGGAAGCTGCGTGATGAGAGTGTCATGTTGGAGTCAATGATAGAAGCTGCTAGGCTGTGGTTGGCACCCAGGTGGTCGTAAGTAGAAGAGGTGATTACTACTTGGTCGTAAGTCCTTTCTAGTATCTTCCCTCTACACGATGAGTATATTATTATTATAATCATGGGGGAGCGCTAAACCCGTAGAATTATATAGCGCACGTGGGGGGGGGGATGGGAAGGTATTCAGGCTCAATTCAGGGAACCAGAGCACAGATCCAATTCCCTAGATCAAGAGCCCCTCACCAGCGTCAAGGAACCTCCCTTGAGGGGCACGATGAGTTGTGTGAAGAGAGTACAGACCTCTAGTACTCAGTATTTAATTAATCTCCGCACATGCGAGTCAGGGGCACTCACTGTTGACCAGACAGTGGTGGTGGCCTGAGCAATATAAAAAAAAAGTAAGTACGGGAGGTAATAGCTGAGAGCCACAACAATAACTGAATATTAACTGTGAGGCTTGGTTTACAAGGTAAGGTGGGTAACTCCACTACTCTGGCACACAACCCACCACACCCAAACTACCTACCTTGACGTTTTCCCTTACACTTAGGTTGTTGTAATGTAATAAAAAAGGTCTCTTTTTGCTATTCATGTATTTTTAAATCACTTGTCACCTATGCCACTAGTCGAGAAGGTTAAGGTTTTTTCTTGCAGTAATATTTAGTGCTGACTAGATGAGGAATAAGTCACTTAAAGTAACACCTGTGAATCTTAATTAGAAGAAATGGATGAGGTGATCAGTCCCTCAGTCTTTTACTGTTCTCTGTGTGTAATTCTGCAAGGATGGGGGACTGACCATCTCGTCATCTACTGTCTTCGTGTACCTTTCCTGTACAAAACATCATCATACGAAAATATCCAGGTGTTGCACATGTGTTAGTGTTACCATATATTTCCATTTCTGGTCTAGGTTGCGTTCCAGTTGCTGACGTTCAGAGCGTAGATCTACGGCTCCTGTGCCCTTTGAGGGTGTTAACGTTACAGGTGCTGGAGTTCTTGTGTGTGTTGAGCTATAGCTCCTGGGCTCTCTTTCAAGGTGTTGACCACTAGCTCCTGCACCTCTCGGAAGAGTTGAATTAAGCATGTCAGGTCACTTTAAGGAAGTTGATCTTACGGAAAGCTGTTTTAGAATGGCATGTATTTTTTTTTGACTAACACAGGAAGGACACGCACGGTCTGGGAGACACAGGAAGGACACGCACGGTCTGGGAGACACAGGAAGGACACACACGGTCTGGGAGACACAGGAAGGACACGCACGGTCTGGGAGACACAGGAAGGACACGCACGGTCTGGGAGACACAGGAAGGACACACACGGTCTGGGAGACACAGGAAGGACACGCACGGTCTGAGAGACACAGGAAGGACACGCACGGTCTGGGATACACAGGAAGAACACGCACGATCTGGGAGCTTGAAGTTTGTAGTCTTAGCCAGTGGGTGGTGTCAGTGGTATACCTTGTTAAAATAACGTACCTCTCCCTCTCCTCTCTCTCTCTCTCTCTCTCTCTCTCTCTCTCTCTCTCTCTCTCTCTCTCTCTCTCTCTCTCTCTCTCTCTCTCTCCCTCACCATCTTTCCTTATAGTTTAGTTCCGCGTACAACAGAGTTGCCATCAGGTTTGTGTACACAATTTGCATGAGCACATTTTTCAATTTCCAGCTTTATTCATTTGACGTCAAAGGGACATTGTTGTTGATATTAAATATTTTCCGACACAATCAATTTAATTCTGAACAACTCATTTTTTTTCCTTGACAAAACTCACAATCCATCACATAAACAAGAAAGATTTATTTGCCCAAAATTCGAAACCTGTTGTCCAGAATTTTTTTTTAAGGGTGGATTTATATATATTTTTTTGGGTTGTGTAATATCCGTTTTATTTTAGCTAGAGGTCTGACGTATTCTTTTTCTTGTCCGGAGGTTTGAACCCAAAATGTCTCTTGCCTCGCCTGTTTAAGTGCTTCTCTGTTTTGCATAAAATTTGCATACACTCGTCGCGTTCCACAAGTCTACTGTAGCAGCCTCCACTACTGACATTTTCCTTTTCAAACAAAGGAAAATGGAAACATGAATATATGATTCGGCTCTCCAAAGTCGCCCCCCTAAAAGAATTTGATTCCTCTTTGGATTTCAATGTATATATCAGAGTTTTCCTGCACTTTAAAATAGTTTCCCCCCCTCTAAAGGCTGGGATCCCGGCAGCGTAAACTATTCTGTTCTGGGTTTAGTTTCAACTTTGTGTCTGCTTCAATTTTTCTTAGATTCGCATGTATGATCCCTGTAGATCTACAGTGACTCGTGTGATAAATATTTGTTGACAAACTGGTTAATTTGTGGTGCGAATATTATACGGTGAAAAAAAATGTGAAGAAAGAAAACGATGTAGTGGTAGGATAATTATAATACAAGAAGGGTGAGGATTAATTATAATACAAGGAGGGTGAGGATTAATTATAATACAAGGAGGGTGAGGATTAATTATAATACAAGGAGGGTGAGGATAATTATAATACAAGGAGGGTGAGGATTAATTATAATACAAGGAGGGTGAGGATTAATTATAATACAAGGAGGGTGAGGATAATTATAATACAAGGAGGGTGAGGATTAATTATAATACAAGGGGGTGAGGATTTAATTATAATACAAGGAGGGTGAGGATTTAAATTTTAATACAAGGAGGGTGAGGATAATTATAATACAAGGAGGGTGAGGATAATTATAATACAAGGAGGGTGAGGATTTAAATTATAATACAAGGAGGGTGAGGATAATTATAATACAAGGAGGGTGAGGATAATTATAATACAAGGGGGGTGAGGATAATTATAATACAAGGAGGGTGAGGATTAATTATAATACAAGGAGGGTGAGGATAATTATAATACAAGGAGGGTGAGGATAATTATAATACAAGGAGGGTGAGGATAATTATACTACAAGGAGGGTGAGGATAATTATAATACAAGGAGGGTGAGGATTAATTATAATACAAGAAGGGTGAGGATAATTATAATACAAGAGGGTGAGGATAATTATAATACAAGGAGGGTGAGGATATTATAATAAGAGGTGGATTAATTATAATACAAGAAGGGTGAGGATAATTATAATACAAGGAGGGTGAGGATTAATTATAATACAAGAGGGTGAGGATTAATTATAATACAAGGAGGGTGAGGATAATTATAATACAAGGAGGGTGAGGATAATTATAATACAAGGAGGGTGAGGATTAATTATAATACAAGGAGGGTGAGGATAATTATAATACAAGGAGGGTGAGGATAATTATAATACAAGGAGGGTGAGGATAATTATAATACAAGGAGGGTGAGGATAATTATAATACAAGGAGGGTGAGGATAATTATAATACAAGGAGGGTGAGGATAATTATAATACAAGGAGGGTGAGGATAATTATAATACAAGGAGGGTGAGGATAATTATAATACAAGGAGGGTGAGGATAATTATAATACAAGGAGGGTGAGGATAATTATAATACAAGGAGGGTGAGGATTAATTATAATACAAGGAGGGTGATGATAATTATAATACAAGGAGGGTGAGGATAATTATAATACAAGGAGGGTGAGGATTAATTATAATACAAGGAGGGTGAGGATTAATTATAATACAAGGAGGGTGAGGATTAATTATAATACAAGGAGGGTGAGGATAATTTATAATACAAGGAGGGTGAGGATAATTATAATACAAGGGGGGTGAGGATAATTATAATACAAGGGGGGTGTCCCGTAGCTCGATCGCTAGCGCCTGTTGTCTCTGTTCACCCATCAGTAAAATAGGTACCTGGGTGTTAGTGGACTGGTGTGGGTCGCATCCTGGGACAAAACTGACCTAATTTGCCCGAAATGCTCAGCATAACAAGGGGCTTTTTATATAGTAGTATGTCATTGATGTCAGCTATGGTCTGTACACCTTGTACATGTACTTGTAGTAAATAAAGATATTATTATTATTATTATTATTATTATTATTAAGTATAATACAAGGAGTGGTGGGATAAGTATAACTCAGGAAGCATGAATAGAAGAGTGAGACTGGTTCGTCAGAATAAATTGATAGAGAATAAATGGGTTGGTTTAAGAACACGTATGAATCTGGGTTGGGTGGAAGAGGAAGATGGGTGTGGGGGGGGTAGTGTATGAGGAAGGGTTAGAAGCAGGTGTGAGGGAAGTTTTTCAGGGATAGGGGCTTGAACACCCAGCAGCCATGCGTGTGTGTCGTGACTGGAGTACAGCGGTCACAGGGAATCGCCAGTACTGCCGCCCAAGATCTTTTTTTCCAGAAGGTCACTCACGTCGCGATACATGAAGCATAGCGGTACATATGACACATCACGGTACACATATGATACATAACGATACATACCTCCACTATACCAGTAAGTCCCACAGCAACTTGTCTCAAAGAGCTCACACACTGTCGGGGTGGGAATCCCGTTTGTCAACATGCCTGTTGGATGCTCAAGCCAAGACCACTTCAAACCACCTTCACACCCACCTTCCAACCCTCACTGGACCCAGGTATATATACTCTCTTAGTCAACTTACCTCCCTACGACGTTCCTCACTCGACAAACCATTTCAATAATTTCTCTTCTCCACAGTGTCTTCTAGTATCCTCTACTCTCATTCTCTGCATAACAGTTACACGGTACATATCTCTCTCAGTACCAGGTCTCCCTTCCGTCAAACCCCCTCTCTCTCTCTCTCTCTCTCTCTCTCTCTCTCTCTCTCTCTCTCTCTCTCTCTCTCTCTCTCTCTCTCTCTCTCTCTCAGTTGCAGGTCTCCCAGGTCTGTGTCCAGAGACCTCACCAGCCCACCGCACTCAGTCATCTTCGCAAACTTTTAACATTCTTTATCCGTGTGTACACCTTTCCTGGTTATTTCTATCCACTTTTATCTTTTATCTTCAGTTACTATTTAGAAATCGTATTACAATTTTTTTAATATTTAAGACATTAATAGAGAAATAGTTCTTGCTTTATTTTATGTATTAATATATATATATATATATATATATATATATATATATATATATATATATATATATATATATATATATATATATATATATATATATATATATATTATATATATATATATATATATATATATATATATATATATATATATATATATATATATATATATATATATATATTATATATATATATATATATATTATATATATATATATATATATATATATATATATTATATATATATATATATATATTATATATATATATATATATTTATTTTTTTTTTTAAACAAGTCGGCCGTCTCCCACCGAGGCAGGGTGACCCAAAAGAAAGAAAATCCCCAAAAGAAAAAACTTTCATCATCATTCAACACTTTCACCACACTCATACATAATCACTGTCTTTGCAGAGGAGCTCAGATACTACAGCTGAGAAAAGTCCCTCCCAGCTGTCACTATCTCAGACCCCTCCTTTAAAGTGCAGGCATTGTACTTCCCATTTCCAGGACTCAAGTCCAACTAAATCAATTAACTGGTTTCCCTGAATCCCTTCACACAATGTTACCCTGCTCACACTCCAACAGATCGTCATGTCCCAAAAACCATTCGTCTCCATTCACTCCTATCTAACACGCTCACACATGCTTGCTGGAAGTCCAAGCCCCTCGCCCACAAAACCTCCTTTACCCCTTCCCTCCAACCTTTTCTAGGACGACCCCTACCCCGCCTTCCTTCCCCTACAGATTTATACGCTCTCCAAGTCATTCTACTTTGATCCATTCTCTCTAAATGACCAAACCACCTCAACAACCCTCTTCAGCCCTCTGACAAATACTTTTAGTAACTCCACACCTTCTCCTAATTTCCACATTCCGAATTTTCTGCATAATATTTACACCACACATTGCCCTTAGACAGGACATCTCCACTGCCTCCAGCCTCCTCCTCGCTGCAGCATTTGCAACCCATGCTTCACACCCATATAAGAGTGTTGGTACCACAATACTTTCGTACATTCCCTTCTTTGCCTCCATGGATAACGTTTTTGTCTCCACAGATACCTCAATGCACCACTCACCTTTTTTCCTTCATCAATTCTATGGTTAACCTCATCCTTCATAAACCCATCTGCTGACACATCAACTCCCAAATATCTGAAAACATTTACTTCTTCCATAATCCCTCTCTCCAATGTGATATCCAATTTTTCTTTATTTAAATCGTTTGATACCCTCATCACCTTACTCTTATCTATGTTCACTTTTAACTTTCTACCTTTACACACTCTCCCAAACTCGTCCACTAACCTTTGCAACTTTTCTTTAGAATCTCCCATAAGCACAGTATCATCAGCAAAAAGTAACTGTGTCAACTCCCATTTTGCATTTAATTCTCCATAATTTAATCCCACCCCTCTCCCCAACACCCTAGCATTTACTTCTTTTACAACCCCATCTATAAATATATTAAACAACCATGGTGACATTACACAACCCTGTCTAAGACCTACTTTTACCGGGAAGTAATCTCCTCTCTCCTACACACCTAACCTGAGCCTCACTATCCTCATAAAAACTCTTTACAGCCTTCAGTAACTTACTACCTATTCCATACACTTGCAACATTTGCCACATTGCTCCCCTATCCACTCTATCATATGCCTTTTCTAAATCCATAAATGCAATAAAAACTTCTCTACCTTTATCTAAATACTGTTCACATATATGCTTCCTGTAAACACTTGATCTACACATCCCCTACCCAACATATATATATATATATATATGTTGAAAGAAAGAAATATATATATATATATATATATAGTGAAAGATGAGAAGGTTAGCAAGAAAATAGAACGTAAAATAGACGCGAAACATATTAAAACGAAGAGAAAGTTAGGGACAGAGAGAGAGAGGGAGAGTGAGAGAGAGAGAGAGAGAGAGAGAGAGAGAGAGAGAGAGAGAGAGAGAGAGAGAGAGAGAGAGAGAGAGAGAGAGAGACCGGCGTTGAACATCCAGCATCCCTGATGAGTGGTTAAGTGATCATCTCACTCCCATGACAACGAGGGTAATACCCTGTGATGTGTGTTATGTTTTTTATGAGCGCCAGCAGGGGCCCTCGTGGTTAAGTCCTCGGTGGTTATGGGCCCTCAGTGGCCTAGTGGTCCTAGTGACTGAGGTCCCAGGAGGGGCCACCACCGGGTTTTTATATAAATAACGCCATTTATCTTCCCCGCAGCCTCCCGCTATATTTTCCAAGGAGCAAAATTGTGGTCTTTTTAATTAATGTTTCACACTTTACAGCTGACACATTGTAAATAAAAAAAACAGCTGTTCTTGTCGGCCATGACACATTGTAAATAAAAAAAACAGCTGTTCTTGTCGGCCATGACACATTGTAAATAAAAAAAACAGCTGTTCTTGTCGGCCATGACACATTGTAAATAAAAAAACAGCTGTTCTTGTCGGCCATGACACATTGTAAATAAAAAAACAGCTGTTCTTGTCGACCATGACACATTGTAAATAAAAAACAGCTGTTCTTGTCGGCCATGACACGTAAATAAAAAACAGCTGTTCTTGTCGGACATGACACATTGTAAATAAAAAACAATTGTTCTTGTCGGCCATGACACGTAAATAAAAAACAGCTGTTTTTGTCGGACATGACACATTGTAAATAAAAAACAGCTGTTCTTGTCGACCATGACACATTGTAAATAAAAAACAGCTGTTCTTGTCGGCCAAGACATGTTGTAAATAAAAAAACAGCTGTTCTTATCGGCCATGACACGTAAACAAAAAAAAACAGCTGTTCTGGTTGGTTATGACAAGCTGTAAATAAAAAACAGCTGTTATTCTATCATTCTATTAATCAACGCATACAGTCTCCTGTAAATTATTTACGTGAAGTTAATTGGTATGAAATTTAAGTCAGGTAGAAATAATTTTCTGGTAAAATACGTTTCAACTTTTTAAACAGTGTAAATTGTGGGGACCCACAGCCTCGGAGAAGTGGGTACATTGTGGGGACCCACAGCCTCGGAGAAGTGGGTACATTGTGGGGACCCCCAGCCTCGGAGATGTGGGTACATTGTGGGGACCCACAGCCTTGGAGAAGTAAAGTGTGTAATTTTGGGGAGGAAAAGAATTGACAGAGATTAGAAGACGAGAAGTTGTGAAAATGAACGTTGAGAAAAATT